>PITA01004429.1:0-123578 GCA_004023965.1 Spilogale gracilis
CGAGATCATGACCTGAGCCGAAGGCAGAGGCCCAACCCCCTGAGCCACCCAGGCGCCCCCCTTATTTTTTTTTAAAGATTTTTATTTATTTATTTGGCAGAGAGAGAGAGATCACAAGTAGGCAGAAAGAGAGGAGGAAGCAGGCTCCCCGCTGAGCAGAGAGCCCGACGCGGGCCTCAATCCCAGGACCCTGAGATCGTGACCTGAGCCGAAGGCAGAGGCTTTAACCCACTGAGCCACCCAGACGCCTGGAGAGAGAATCTTAAGCAAGTTTAACTTCCTGAGGAAAAGGCAGAATGTCTTCCAGAGAGGCTGCACCATGTTATATTTCCACCCGCAGCATATGATCCAATTTTCCCTTGTCCTCAACACTTGTGACTGTCTTTTTGATGTTACCGAACCTAGAGGGTATGAAGTAGGATTGATTCTTTATCCGTTTAAAAAAAAAAAACAAAAACAAAAAACTGCATCCTGTGCAATGAACACTACCTGCCACAAGAAAACACACATCTTTTTCTCCCCAGCTGAAACAGAACCTCATGAGGGAAAGAGAAAAGTGGAATCTTTGTGGCCTATCTTCAGGATCCACCACCAAAAAACGCGGTATATTTTTGACCTCTTTTACAAGAGGAAAGCCATAAGCAGAGGTAATGAACTAAACTCTCAGCCTCACCAACTTGAGTAGCTTTCACGTTTACTTAATGGTTCTTCTTGCAACCTCAGCAGTTGTCAGTTTTGTTATTGGTAAAAAAATGTAGGGAGGAATCAGCGTTAGCTATGTGGTCTTTTTAGTGAAGAGTAGTGATGGGCTGGGGCTGGAGAAGCTTTGTGATACCATGGTCTGATGCCCTTTCCCTTCTTTTTTGACAGAACTGTATGAATACTGCATTAAAGAAGGCTATGCAGATAAAAATCTGATAGCAAAATGGAAAAAGCAGGGCTATGAAAACTTATGCTGCCTGCGCTGCATTCAGACTCGGGACACCAATTTTGGAACAAACTGCATTTGCCGGGTCCCCAAAAGCAAGCTGGAAGTGGTAACGTCTCTACCCTTGTAATACCTGATGATCGAGTTTGGGGTCACTTTTTCAGTTCCGAAGTCTGCCGTAGTTGATGGCAGGGGACTGAACACAATTTTGCTGGCTATCCTGCTGCCCATGTCCCAGGGAGTGAGTCCCTCCCCTGCACCGTCCATGCTGGGCAGCATGGCAGCAGTTGTAGGTTAGGTCTGGGGGGCAACTCAGCTGCACTCTTAGGCAAGTACTGAATTCCTTCCTTACATAGGAAGTGGGGGTGAGGACACTCACCCCCAGGGTGGTGGGGAGGGCTGAGTCAGGGGAACATGGGCCGGTCAGCAGGCACTCTTGCCCTTCCCCTCCCGTGCTCACCCCAGGTACCCTTTTCTTCAGCCTTTCTCCTCAGTATTATTTTGTATTTCTTCTGTCAGAACTTTGTTCTAAAACTCTGGAAGGGTGCTGTATATGCTGCCTCTCTGAAGTGGAAGTGCAGAGGCAGGGAGGCAGGTCCTGGGACATTGGCTATTGTGGCCTTTGAGTGCAGCCCCTTGGCTGACCATGGTGGGCCCAGCTGGGTGGTCAGGCCAGACTGCCCACCTCCCAGGTGGCCACCTTTCACACAGGTGCCTTATCACCAGTCCCTTGATGTTGTTCTAGTTTATAGAGCTCTGGGCCAAGGGCTTTACCTCAGCAGACAGCTGTCTCCCTGAATCTTTTGTAAAGTCAGGGAGGAGTAGACATCAAATGAGGGCCCAAGGACGGCAGATTCTTCCCTGAAGAATCCGAGTGCTGGTTTTCTGATAGGAGCAGGGAGAGGTCGTGGAATGGTGGAAGTCACCACACCCTCCCCCCCCCAACCCCGGGATTCTGTGGTGGCATTTGGTCAGGGGTGTTGCTCCAGCCTTGTGGCCAGAGTCGAGCCCCTTTTGATTTAGTTGAATTTCACCATCTGATCTTGTTTGTTTAGGTAAGGGTTTTGCTCCTCCAAAGAAGAGAATAAAGGAAAATATACACAAACCACTCCTTTAGGGCCTTCTGTTGGGCAGGCCCTCAGCTGGACATCTGGGCACGCCCAGCCCAGGGGATAGAACTCTTCTGCTGCCATTTAGATACCACTGTACATCCTCTGCCTCCCCCGAAAATTCCCCAGCCCAGAGGCCCTGAGCCCCCTGAGCAGTAGCAGACCCATTTCCAGCTCACTGCAGGGTAGGTCATGCTCACTTCACAGAACAACAAGAGTCATTCACAGATTTTTTTTTTCTCCTTTTTGGGGGGCAAGTATATAGACCAAATGCATAAATTAAATGCACAGAGATGTAGTTTCAGTGTCAGCAGCAGCTGTTTGCATCTTCACAGAAGACTGAGGAGTGTCCTATAGATGGTGAATGTCTGGGAGGGGGGGCATGGCAGGAGTGCAGCGTCTCAGCTGTCCTCTGTTTCAGGGCCGGATCATCGAGTGCACACACTGCGGCTGCCGGGGCTGCTCTGGCTGAGGCCCTCAGGCCCTGACCCCTCCATCCTGAACTTTGGACTTCGTGGGTTTCTGCCTGTCATGCCACCCCCTTTCCCGGGAGCAGCTCTTCTGGCAGAGCAGTGCTTCCAGCCTGAGTTGGAACACAGTCTCTACATGTAAAGGCTTTGGGTGTTTCTCAGCTGTGATTTGTAGAAATAAAATTTTTAAACCTTCTGGGTCCAGCATTTGTTTTGTCCAAGAGCCAGCAGTCTATGGACCCCAGTGGGCGAGCTCAGGCCCTAGAAACCAGTCACCCTTAGGCTTCCATCCTGTCTCTGCCTTGTAGCTGCTGTGTGACTGTGAGCAAGTTCACTTTCTTCATCAGTGATGGGGATAGCCACCTCCCATATGATGATCAGAGATGGTGTGTCAAGGCGGGCCAATCTGCTCTCAGACCTGCCATGAACTTGTCAGGCACCCTGGACCCAGCATTTGTCCCCATATCAATGCCTGTAAAACACTCTCACTCTCAGCCAGACCCTTCGTCAGGCTTGAGGCCACATGAGTACATGCACAGGCCTGATACAGAGAGGCTCCTGGGGCTCCCACAGACTCTGTAAACACCACACCCTCGTCCCAGCTCTGCTAGAGGCCCAGTGCCTCCCATCACCTGCCTCCGAGGCCTCCGTCCACATCTGCCTCCGTGATGGGGTCTTGGTCCCCCTGGTGCTTGGTCCGGAACTTCTGCCATGGGTGGGGGGTTTCCTCTGCTGGCATCACTTTCAGCCACTGCTTATAATAAGCTCGGAAGCCATCAATCTTCTCCAAGTAGGTGTTTTTCCCTTTGTACTATAAATGCAAAAGCACGGGGTTGAGAAGAGCCATTAGTCATGGCATGCTACCTACGGCTCAGCCCAAACTATGGCAGCTTGCTCAGGCCTCAGGAAAGCTGTTCTTGCTTCTAGGTGGTTAAGGGGAGAGAGCAGAAAAACCATTCAATGCTTAAGTTGCTTACTGCTGAGAAACACTGCTGCTGTGGGACAGCCCACATTCCCATCTGCTACCAGTCCCTTGAGGTTTGTGCTGCTGTGCTACACCGAGGGACAGCCCCCTCGGCCCTCCAAGCTAGAATGACTGGGCGTTAATTCTGCCTTCACAGCCTCATGCCTCCCTGTGTCCTCTCAGCACTGCTGCAGTGGTTTCTGGAGAGGGAAGAAGGAAGAGAGGAAACAAGATGGGCTCGGCAGATGCTGAAAGAAAGCTGGTAAAGAAAAATGTAGAAAAAAACAAACCAGCCAAAAATATACCGAAAATAAAGACTGTTAGCACACAGTAACAAATAGCTGGATTTAAATTTTTTTTTTTTTAAGATTTTATTTATTTGACAGACAGAAACACAGCCAGAGAGGGAACACAAGCAGGGCGGGTGAGGGAGGGAGAAGCAGGCTTCCCGCCGAGCAGGGAGCCCGATGTGGGGCTCGATCCCGGGTCTCCAGGATCATGACCTGAGCCGAAGGCAGTCGCTTAACCAACTGAGCCACCCAGGTGCCCCACAAATACTGGATTTAAAAAATTTAATAATTCCAAACTTCTAGGTATGTAATCCAGCCTCAAAGTACATAAAAACTTGACGGGTAAACTTTAGGCCTATAGTAGGCCAGTATCTGGATTGAACCTGAGAAGATCCCCTGAGGACTCTATACCATGAAGTAAAGAGACAACTCCACTAACTGGAAGACACTTGCAACATGGAACAAAAGATGAGTATCCAGAACACAACCCTGAAGAATCAGTAAGACTAACAGTCACCTGGGGTGGCTGGGTGACTCAGTGGTTAAGCTCAGGATCATAACCTTCAGCTCAGGTCATGATCCTGAGTCCCGGATCCAGCCCCGCATTGGGCTGCCTGCTCAGCAGGAAGCCTGCTTCTCCCTCTCTCACTCCTGCTGCTTGTGTTCCCTCCCTGGCTGTGTTTCTGTCAAATAAAATCTTTTTTTAAAAAAAAAAAAAAGACTAACAGCCAGCTGACCACAGATGCCCAGTTATGCCTTCTGCCTGGCATAGGCTCTACTGCTGTCTCCCAGATTCTTACTGAGCCCCCAAAATGGCCCTCACGCATTACACCTACACAGTGGTCCCTGACCCATGCCTGGGTGTGTCCCTGCCCATCTCCCCCTCCCTCCCCACTGGGATGGTGTTCCTCCAGGCCACAGGTGCTCTGGGGGCACTTGGCATGGGGGACTCCCATGGGCCCTAGATCCGAACCCCCCAATCCTGCTATCCTCAGCCCAACAGGGAAAGAAGTGGCCATTACAAAGCAGATTCTATCACAGCCCAGATGCCATCCGTGTTCACTGGACAAACAACAGTCTGTATTGGGCACCAGGCAATGGGCAGGTACTGGGGGGCCAGGTGAGCAAGGCGGGTCAGTCTCCAGCTCCAGGGGCTTATGGTTTTGTGACGGTGACAGTCACCTGTGTGGGGGTAATTACAGGCTATGGAACACAGTGAAAAGGAACAGCACTAGATGTGATGGGCAGGAGGGAGCAGGAGAACATCCTTGAGAAAGAGCCGTCCAAGCTGAGACTGACAGGGCAAGGTGCTAGTTACGAGAAACAGGGAGCCCACTCAAGGCAGAGGGAATACAAAAACCCCAAGGCAGGAAGGAGGCTGGTGTCACAGAGAAATGACAGAAGGCCAGTTGGACTGACAGTGAAACCAGGAGGAGCGGCTAGAGATGAAGTGAGCCACAGGGACTTGTGGACTGTGGTTTAAGGAATTTGGGATTTCTCCTAAAGGAAGCCGCTGATAGTTTAAGCAAGGGGATTCCAAAGGGGGGGGGGGGCGGCGGCGGCAGACCCAGGGTGGGCGGGGCAGGGGGAGGCAGAGCGGTTAAGGAGTAGACCTGCGAGTGAGAGGTTGGCACACACACCCGATCAAAGGAGGGTGGATACTGGGCAGCAAACTCCAGCTGGCGGATGACCACCTCATTCACCGGGACCCTGTTTCGCCTCATGTCCTTCAGGATGTCAATGAGATAGGTGTAGTCCAGCTTCTTGAGGGCCGCGTTAATGAGGGTGCTGTAGATGTGGGTGTTGGGGGTCATCTGGGATTTCTGGAACAGCACGGACATATGATCAGGGAGGTGATGGCAGCCACGGGGACAAAGCAGCCCATTGGGAGTGTCAGGCCATTCAGTCCTACTCTACAGACCGGCCACCAGGCCAAGACGGTCCAAACCTGGTGCCAATTATGGGCTGTACAGCCTGCTCCAAAAGGGAAGCGCACATGCCCCGCACTATAGGTCCATCCTACCCAGTCACAGGGACCCTACCTTCCCCGGCCTGAAGAACTTTGCACAGAGATCGATGGACTCAGGCATTAAACCATGTGCAGGAAAGCACCTCCTTGGTTCTTGGCTGTGGTTTACTGCAACCCCTGCCCCCAGAATGCTGATACATCCTGCTCTAGTCATGCCTCCCATCCCTCCAGAGTTGGAGCCAAAACCTGCACCACCACTCCCCATCTCTCCCTACTACAACCACCTTCAAGACTCTAACGCCCCCTGCTTTCAGTGCTAGATCCTGCAGCAACTCACCAGGGTTCACATTCTCTCCAATTGGGCCAATGACCACTCTATGCTCCAAGCTAGAGCGACCCCATTCTCCCCTCCCCCATGCACACTGTTTGGGCTGTCCAGATGCAGAGGCTTGGAGGTTTAGGATGGTCCAGCTTTCTCCCTGAGCACCCCAAGTTAGCACCACGGCTCCTCCCACGGACCTGGGCCCACTCACCTTCATGTCTGCAAGCAGCTGCAGACCGTCCCTTGGCCTGTGGCACCCAATGGCCAGGTTGCAGAATGTCTGCAGGTTGGGGAAGATGCCCCTCTTTGCCAGGAGTGGCAGCAGCGCCTGTGGGGATGGAGACGACACCACCAGAAGCTGTGACCCACCAGGCCTGGCAGGAGCCTTCTCAGTTGAAGCCTGTAGCTGGCTGGAGACCTCGGGGGCACATCTCTGCTCAGAGGCCTCACCACTCCCTCTGGGACCACACTGGATGCAGGTCTCAGTCCGGCTCATGAGCACCCAGCTCCCCTGAGTTCAGCCGCTCCGTAAGGATACCCTGCCTTCTCGCCGGTCTCCACTATGCCAGCTATCCCACCCCAAAGCCCTTCATATTCCCATGTCTCTTTGCTCCTCTGCTGGCCATCCATCCAGCACTCGGGCCTTCAACATCAACTGAGCACCACTGGTCTCCCAGGCCACTGGCCCAAGTCCAGGGCAGGAGGCAATGCCAACAACAGTGTGGAAAGTAAAGGTAAGGCTGTGGGAGGCAGGGAGGGGGGAGAAGATTGCCTCGCAGCCGAGCGGCTGGCTCAGGGAGGGGCTCTCTTGTATTCAGCTTGTCTAGAGGAAGGCGTGCTCTGCCCTGAGGGCCTGGTGCTCTGCCCTGAGGGCCTGAAGGTGGAAGCTGTGTCCCTATCACCTTTGAAGCCACAAGGCCCAGGTCAGTGCTCTGACCAAAGAGGCATCACATAGACACTTGGACAAAATCACATGAGGGCTCCAATGTCCCCATTGGAATGGGAGTAGCCTCATACTGGCAGAGCCTTGTCATGTGGTCAGTGAAGAGAGGAATGGATGGGAAGCTCTTTGAATGGCCTCCAACACAGAGTGCTGTATCAGTGTGTGTTTGGCGGGGGGTGGGGGATGGGGGGGTGGCTGAGGGGTGGGGACACTCTGTAGCCACCAGGCTCTTAGGCTACATGGCCCTGGCATGCCTTGTGCTCCTCGGGCAGTGTGAGGATGTTTGGTGTCTGCCTGCAACCATCTGTGAGTTCCTCCGTGGGGACAGGCAGCACAGCTGGCCACTTCACCCCTCCATTCTCAGCTTTGCCAAAGCCCAGGCCCAGATGGAGGCTCTAGTTACTCAGCCCACCTACCATGGGAACTGGTGACTCCCCTTGCAGGGGAGCCAGGTCCTGAAGGTCCGAGGAGGGAATGGGAAGGAGGGGACCCCAGCCTTGAACCTGGTGCTTGCCTTAAGGCCCTCACCTTCGCCCCCTCCAGATCACCACGCTTGCTCTTCTTCCTCATCAGTGTGTTGAAGAACGTCACGTCAGGCTCCACGTGGTATGTGTCCAGGACAGTCAGCAGCGAGGACTCTGCGGGACTCCCAGGCTCCACCACGTCAGCCAGCAGTGTGAGGGTTTTGATACTGGGCTGGAGCCCATGCTCTATCATCTTGCTCAAAAAGCCCTCCAGGCCCCCCATCAAGGCCAGCCTATCAGCTGGGGTGGTCACAGTCCCAAAGGAGACCACAGCTGGGGAGACTGCTCCCAAGGTCAGGAGGTTAGCCTCCAGCCCCCAGGGAGAAGGTTCTGGGGCTAAGGAAGCAAGAGCCACCTTTTGGTCGGGCTCTGTCTTAGTTTCCACCTCAGGCTGGGCCTTGCTGGGGGCTCTGGCTTCACGAGGCTCCGGGAGGCTCTTAAGCACCTGAGAAGAGTCCTGAAACAGCTGCCTCTCCAGGGCCTCTACATGCAGCCTGACTGACACGCCATCACCCACCCGGGCCCGGGCTTTCCTCCTTGCCCCAAACCCACGTGCCAGGGGCTGGAGCATGACCGTCTCCTCCCTGGGCCTCAGGAGCAGTGCTGAAGCCACCTCCGGGTCCCCCAAGCCACAGTCTCGTGCTGCCCCCAGGAGTAGGTTGTAGCCATGCTGGCTCGGCTGGAGCCCCAGACTCAGCATCTGCCTCCACACCTGCCGGGGAGAAAGACAAGCTTGACTCCAGGCCCCTTCTCAGAAGAGCCTCCAGCAGAGCAGACACAGGGAGTCAACCACCACTTGGCAAATGCAAGGGGCACAGGAAGGAGCTGGAGAACATTGAACCCAACGCCAGGCTCTAGATAACTAAGAATCCTAAGAATCCGAGGACTCTCTGAGAGACTTCATGGGGGTGCTACTCCTTTCCTCTCTAGCTCACCCTAAAACTGTTCTCCCCCTTTCATGCCTCTGCCCTCTCAAAGGGCCCCTGTACTGGGAATAGACTTTGCCTTGGGTCTCTTCCCACCTCTCTGTACTTCTCTGGGGAGGGACAATCACAGAGGTTAGGTTCTGGAAGAGTCTAGGCTGACTCAAGAACTGGATTCAGTGGCACTTCCTGAATGCCCACTATGTGCTCTGCTTCATGCAACCTCCAGGAAGTATGAGAGCACAGGGCAGGCATGGTGGAAGATCACCTCCCAAGCTGGGGGCCCCCAGGCAACCGTTTCCTCTTGAGATGAGATCATTTACATCCCACAGCACAGTGCCTAGCACACTCAGTGTGTTCTCCACAAAGCACGGCTCTGATCCCATCTGAGTCAATCTGACACCCAGACCACGCCGTTTCTAAGATTCCATGAGATGCCACACAGGGCTTACTGGTCACACTGGATTTCTGTCTATGGGCTCAAAGGGTGGGCACATTCAGTGGGACAAGAGCTCACATCCGACTTCCTATCCTTGTCAGGGGAAAGTGTGCAGACAAGGCAGGGGCCAGTCAGAGCCGGTGGGTACAGCCTACAAAAGGTCCACTGCGTATCAGAAAGAATCTTAGGGAGGACAAGGGTCTCAGTAGGCACTCCATGGGGGTAACATTGACAGAACTGAGGTTTAGCAGGGATTCGGGCTCTAGGAGTTGGACAGATATTGGTTCAAATCCCAGCTCTCCTTAATAGCTGTGGGACCTTAGGCCAGTTACGTAAGCTCTATGAGCCCCACTGCCCTTGTCTATGAAACAGGGCTGATGGTGCCTAGCTTGAGCAGGTTAAGTGCACAACACAAACCAGCTATTAGCATTACAGACTATTTCTAACTAGAACAGCTCTAGAACAAAGAAAGGGAAGAACTAGATCTTGGCTGATTTTCACTAGAAAGCTACTGCTTCCAGAAGGAAGGCAAGCATCCAGTCCAGGGCTGTCCCAAATCACTGGGGCTCAGCCTCCACGTGGATCAACCACCTGGGGATCTTGGTGAAATGCTAAGTCGGACACAGTAGGCCCACACTGGGGCTGAGACCCTGCTTCGCTGTTAAGCCCCCAGGTGAGGCTGATGCTGCCGGTCTGTGGGCCCCACTTTAAGCTGGAGGGACCTAGGTAAGCTCTGGGTCCTTCCCATCTGTGGCACCATTGCTAATATCACCACCCCACTGGACTGGGTGGTGGAGGGGGCAGGGCGGGAGCTTCTCTCTGGGGATCTGAGGTGGAATCAGAGCAGTGTGTCTCAACTCTTACACCCGTGAGAACCTCCCAGGACTACACATAGACCCCTGCGTCCCACCTGCAGCGATGCTGAGTGGGGGGCCTGTGGGAGGTGGGCTCAATAAGCACTCTGGGTAAGACTGTAAGCTTCACTGATCTGAGCTAGCTGCCCAGAAGGTCACTTGGAAAGAGCATGGGCTGGCTGTGTCCTCACTTGAGGAAGCAATGCCGCCTCCAAGGGCCTACTCCCCTGTTACCTGGAGAACAGTGGGAAGCAGTGTGCTTTGCGAAGGCCAAAATATTGCCAAGGAAACCCACCCAGCCTGGGGCAGTCTCAGGTCCCCAAATGCACATGTGATCATTTGCGCCCAACACAGGTGAACAGGGGAAGGGGGCCAGTGTGAGAGGCAGGAAGGAAGAGCTGGGAGGGACAGACCTGCAGGGCATATCGGAAACCTGTCTTCTTGTCCTGGATGCAGCCCATGAGCAGATAACTGAAGGTCTCCTCTGTGACTGCATGCCCTTTCTGGATGATTTCCTGGAGGAAGGAGTGGAGACCACAGTGAGAACCTATGGCAGAGCCCAGCACCTGACAGGTCTGACTCAGGGCAGACAGTCCTGGGGCAGGTCCCAGGCCGTGCACCTGGAGGAAGCAGGACCTGAATCTGGCTTTAGGGTGGTTAGGAACCATCTCATGAGCAGAGCTATCCAACTGCTGCCTGCATTCCCTGCTCCTCTCCTTCCAGCCTGTTCTTTCTGACTGATGCCATCACTTCTGGGTAGCCCCTTGGCAAAGACCACGCTGGCAGCTGCTTTTAGCCTGTGCTTGAGGCACTGGGACCACAGAGAGCTGGCTTCAACTCCCAGCTTTGCCAATGGCCACCTTTGAGTGTGGGCAAGGCAGGAAGCTCCCCGGTCCCAGCTTCCTCACCCGTAGAGCAGGGTCAGAGGCATGACCTGCCTTGGAGGGTGTCTGGAACAACCCTACAACAGAGTTTGGTGTCTGTCCCTAGCATGTGCTCATGCCACTTGTTACACCTGGCCTCCCTCAGACTTGTCAGGGTTGGCCACTGCCTTCTTGAAATGTTCTTCCACCTCTCAGCCCTTCAGGGGCTCCTCCTTGAGCCTGTCTTCCTCTGTCCCTCTTGTGAGCATGGCTGTTCCCACCTACCCCACCACTGCCGCTCTCCCAGCCTTACCTCTGTTACCAACCCTTCCACCTCAATGAGGTTTGTTTTTTTTTTTTTAAAGATCTTATTTATTTGACAGAGGGATAGCAAGAGAGGGAATACAAGCAGGGAGAGTGGGAGAGGGAGAAGCAGGGATCATGATCCGAGCCAAAGGCACTCTTTTTTTTTTTTCTTTAAGATTTTTATTCATTTGGCAGAGAGATCACAAGTAGGCAGAGAGACAAGCAGAGAGAGTGGAGGAAACAGGTTCCCTGCTGAGCAGAGAGCCCAATGCGGGCCTCGATCCCAGGACCCTGAGATCATGACCTGAGCCGAAGGCAGAGGCTTTAACCCACTGAGCCACCCAGGCACCCCAAAGGCAGACTCTTAAGGACAGAGCCACCCAGGCACTCCTCAGTGAGGTTCTATTTGTTCTTTTTAAAGATTTCAATTATCTATTTGAGAGAGAGAATGAGTACGGGGGGAGGGGGGGGCAGAGGGAGAGGGAGAAGGAGACTTCCTGTCAAGCAGGGAGCCCGATGTGGGCTCGATCCCGGGACCCCAGGATCATGACCTGAGCTGAAAGCAGATGTTTAACTGAGAGAGCTTCCCAGGTGCCCCTCTCAGTGAGTTTTAGTTTGTGCTCCCTCTTCCTGGACAATCACAGCTGTCTCTTAATTGGTCCCTCTCCCCAACAAGCCAGAGTGACCTGCATAAATATCAGTGGCATCTCTGGACAGTTCAGAGACCTATCAGCCATACTGCCCTCTATTGGAAGCTTCGACTACCTGCCTCTCACATGGCATCCTTTGGAGGAATTCGTCCCTCTCAAGAACCTCTTCAGGCTTGAGACCCTGATCCTGCCTCTTCTGCCAGCTCAAGGCTGCCAACCTAGGGTCTGGGCAAAGGCTGCTGTGCACCATGTGGTGCCTGGACAGCCCATCAGGTCGTCTCTCCTGTGGGGCAGGCAGGTGGAACCTCACGTGCAGTGAGGAAACACGTCAGTCAGCGATGGAAAAAGCGAGACAGAACCTAAAAGCAGAGAGCAAGCGTGCCCATGGGCCTGAGGGAAGACAAGGCAGCCAAGGGTGTGCAGAGGTTCTCCTGAGGTTTGGTTGTGGGGACCTAGAGCCTTCCTTCAGGTGTTACCTCCTGTTTGTCTCCCTTCCCAACCTGAGAGGGCAAAACTACCACCCCGCTCATGCTCCTCCCTGCTTAAACCCCCTCACTGTCTCCTCTGTAACTGAAATAAAAACCCTCCTTAGAGCTGGGGAATGAAAGAAGCTACTGGGGCACCAAGGGGGCTCATTCGGTCTTGATCTCAGCTCAAGTCTTGATCTCAGCGCTACAAGTTCAAGCCCTGCATGGGCTCCAAGTTTCACTATGGAGCACACTTTAAAAAAAAAAGAAAGAAAAAGAAAAGAGAAAAAGAGGCTTTGGGCCAAAGCCCTGACGCAGCCAGGCCCCTGCTCAGCACTCCCATGCCCCCACCCCACCCCACCCCACTTCCCTCAAACCCGGCACCTCCTGGAAACCAGGAACTTTTGTTCCCACTGTTCTCACTAAGCAGGCCTTCCCTGAAGGGTACTGATTCACCCTTGGTGCTATGAAACCCTGCCCCCCGCTGCAGCACCAAGAGGTCCCACATAGGGAGTCACAGCACACAGAGCCCACCACCCTCCTGGGGGTGGGGCCACTTTATCTGAGAGATCAGACTGAGGCCTTCAAGAGCTGCTGAACCTGAGCCCAACTCCTCATCAGCCCCTGAAGCCTCCCATAAGGGACCCCGAGAGCCACAGCCCCATGGGACTAGCTCCCCGTGGGGAAGAAGGAAGGAAGGGACACCCTCACCTTGAACACATCAAGGCACATCCTGAGGTCTGCACACATGGCAGCCATCTTCAGCAGTGCATGGTACGTTTTCAAGTTGAGCTGGAAGTTTCGGGCCTGGAGCTGCTGCCGGAGCTTCAAGGCGCTCTGCAGAGCAGAGTCCTTCCAGGGGGACTCAGCACAAACGTTGAACAGGGCTGTATAGGTGGCATCTGAGGGCTCCAGGTCCCGCTTTTTCATCTGCAAAGATAGGAAGATACCTGAAGGTGGCTCTAAGGTCAGCTGAACACACAAGTGATAGCTGCCCTGAGGAAAAGCTAGAGAGGACCCCACTCCTGCATTAAACAGGACTGCTAGCAGGGCCCGTGCTAAGGAGGGACTGAGTACATGTCAGAGCCTCCTTCTCCCAAACCCTGACTTGGCCTAAGGGCCTCTGAAAACAGACCCTGCGTCCAGACACACCAAGCAAAGAGTCATCCTCCCCACGGCCATAAGCCCACTCTGGACCTGAGAGGCTTTTAGCAGGATCCTCCTGATGCTCCCAGGTCACCCTGACTGTTAAGACCCAAACAGTGGATCTGGTCCAGGAAAAGGCAGGAGGGGACCATCCAACCCCACCTCTAGGGTTTACTAACTGAGAGGTCATGGGCCAGTTAGCTCCTTGTTGGGAAAATGTGGATGATACCATCACTTTGAAAAGCTGTTGCAAGGGTCAGCTAAGAGAGTGGCCAGGAGCACATCCAGCAGCACATCTCAGGACACCCCCCCACACACACCCTGCAGAGTCAAAACCCCACGGTGAGGCTGCCACTCTGCTTATCAAGCCCTCCAGGTAGCTGAGCAAGCCGGAGTTTGAAAGCTCCTGGTATAGCCAAGTGCTCTAAGGGCGTTTGGACTGAGCACAAGTGAAGAGCTGCCTGCCGAGGAGTGTAAAGAGCCTAGTTCTCAGAGTCAGGCCGTTTGGGGCTCAAATCCCAGCTCCAGTGCTCTCAAGTACGGTGACCTTGGACATGGCCCTTCACTTCTCTGGGCCTCTGTTTCCTCATCTGGAAAAGGAGGATGGTGATCCTGACTTTGAGGATGATGGATGCCACGTGCGCACTCACAGACATGACAGATGTGTCCTGAGGACTGACTACAGGCTGGGCATTGGCCACCAGTGGTCACCAGGACAGACCCAGCCTGTCTGCATCGAGCTTCCACTCCAGACAGGAGGAAACATCACAGACAAAGAATTACTCAACAATAGTAGTAAAGGCTGCAAAGGACATGCACAGAAATTGGAAAAGGAAAAGCAGTACAGGTGAAGGAAGTGGGCAAATACCACTTTCACCAAGTGACCAAGGTACATGTTCTCTCTGATAAGTCCCCTGACAGGAAAAGGGCCCTTCACCTCTGTGACAGCCTTTGCCCAACTCCATAACCCCAGCCTCATCACAAGAAAGTACAAATGGACGAGATGCCTGGGTGGCTCTAAGGGTTAAGCCTCTGCTCAGCACGGAGTCTGCCTCTCCCTCTCCCTCCCTCTCCTGCTCTCTTTCTCTCTCTGACAAATAAATACAATATTTAAAAAAAAAAATGAAAGTACAAATGGAGAGACATCCTACAAAATCCTTGATCAGTACTCCCTAAATCTGTCAGTGTCATGGGAAAAAAAAAGGAAACTCCAAAAATTTCACAAAATGGAGAACCCAGATTGGATACAGGAAGAGAAAGAGGATCTTGGTGGGAAAATGTAAAATCCAAGTAAAAGCTGAAGTTTGTTCTATAGTAATATACCAGCAATGGTGTCTTAATGTTAACAAATGCAAATCACTACAGGAGATGCTAATACAGGGATCAGCTGGGTCACAGGTATTTGGGGATGTTCTTTACTGTCTTTGCAGAGTTGGTATAAATCTGAAACTGTTTCAAAATAAAAAGTTACTGAAAAAAAAAGCAACAAATTGATAGAGAACTTAAGAAAGAGAGAACTGTATTTCTCGGAGGTGGCAGGTATCAAGGCGCTTAAGGACCCTCCAAATGTGAGGAAATGCTGCAACCACACTGAATCAAGAACCACAGGAAACCGCTCCCTGGCACCAGCTGCCCCTCACTTAGCACCTGAACGCTTTTCTGCTGGTCAGGGAAGCCCCCTGTCATTCTCCACCACAGTATTTCATTAGGTCTATTGGAGAATACGTCACTTTATCATTTGTAACCGCAATTCCTCCCCCTTGCTTCCAGCCAGAGATGATCAGGCCTCGAGTAGGTCTATCGCACATGACAAGAAGCCTTGCTGGGATGAAGGATGAGCCCAGCTCCTGGAAGCAAGAGAGGATGGGATCACTCCCACCAGAACCTACATCTTCTTAGACAAAGCTCTTTCACGACTGACAGAGGAAACAGCTTCCCGGCTCTGAGAACAACAAGCACATACAATAAGTGGATGAATATAAAGTCAAACCATCTTCCAAGAGGAATAAAAGCCCTTTTTCAGAGGACCAGCTCTGGAAGCCAAGTGCTCATGTGTTTCCAGTGTGGGGAGTAGGGGTGAGAGGACATGAATACACGGCGGGCAGTGGTGGAGAAGGAAGGGGGCGTGTGAGGCCTGTCATGGTCAAGGAAGGTCATGTAATCATCCAAGATCACCTCCAGCCATGAGCACCCAGCAATCTCTGTCTCTAGAGCCCAGGCTCTCTGGATCCTTGCCTCCCCCTTCTGGCCCTGGGGCCCCCCACTTACATCGTTGTAGAGCCGGAAGGCCTTCTTCAGGTATCCAGTCCGCCCGCAGCCCCCAATCAGCACCGTGTAGTTGCACTCGAGGGGCTGGAGTCGCTCCTCCTTCAGCATCTGCCGCTCAAAAAGGTCCAGGGCCTCAGCCAGCTGGAAGGGAGGGAACATAGGAGGGGGCTCAGGGTGGCCTCAGTGACCCTCAGCAGAGGGAGTGACTGAGACTGAGGGGCCCTCCTGTGCCTGCCCAGGGGCCACACAGCTGCATTGGGCCTCTAGCACCAGCTTCTTGGTTCCCATGCTCTGCAGCAAGGGAGCTTCATGGTGGCCAGGAATAAAAGCCTCCTAAACTACTACCATCTATGAAGGCTCTTGGCACCACTGCCATGGCTGCGTTCCCTCCAGCCAGACGATGAACTCCTTGAAAGCAGGCCTATTCGTGTCTTTGCCTCTCTGTGGGTCTACAGTAGGCCTGGCTCTCAGTAAGTCCTCAGAAAATGTTAATTCTGCAAATCCTGGGATCTGTCCTGCCCTTGCTTCCTGGCTGACCCCATTTGTAGCGCCAGCCCCTGGGTCTAAATGGGAATGCGAGACCACGTTCTGCAAAGTCGAGCACGCTCAGGGCTGCTGTGCTGCATGACCACAGGGGGCCATTCACAGCAAGAGCCTCCTGCGATGGCACAAGACAGCAGCCCCAAGTGACCAACTTATTCTGGCTGCAAATCCCCTTGGCCCATAGTCATCTCTACACCATCCTCTTTGAATGCTCAGTTCACCCCTTTACAACTTAATTTTTTTTTTCATCTAGTGGTTCAACCAGTAATGACTGAATCCTGCCATGTACCAGCAAGGTCTATTTGCTATGGATAGCTGGGAATAAGAGCGAGCTCCTTCGTGGAACACATCCTCTGGTGTGGAAAGAAAAATATCAAGTGTGATAACTAAGAAAAATACTGTGTCAAATGGTGGTAGGTTTTAAAACAAAAATAAAGCAAAAAGCACCACAAGAAGGGGATGGGAGATTCAGTTTTAGATGTGAGTCAAGCAGGGCTTCACCCAGGTGACAGAACAATGATCTGAAGGAGGTGAGGGAAGGAACAACACTATCTGAGAAAACGGCCAATGCAAAGGCCCTGAGGCAGGAGTGTGCCTGGGAGTTGCAGTTGGAGGAGCAGAGAGGTCGAGATGGCTGTAGCACTGTGAGGGAAGGGGAGGTAAGAGTAGAGAGGTAAGAGGGGTGAAAGGTAAAAGGCAGACCATGCTGGCTTCATAAGCTACTGTGAGGGTTTTGGCTTCTCTTTATTTCTCAACTTTTCATTATGGAACAGTTCAAATGTACACAAAAGTAAAGAGAATAGTATAACTACAATGGTTATTAACATTTGGCCATGGAATGCCTGGGTGGCTCAGTTGGTTAAGCATCTGCCTTCAGCTTGGGTCACGATCCTAGGTTCCTGGGATTGAGCCCCGCGCTGGGCTCCCTGGAGAGAGCCTGCTTCTCCCTGTACCTCTGCAGCTCCCCCTGCTTGTGTTCTCTCTCTCTCTGTCAAATAAATAAATAATCTTAAAAGAAGAATTTGGCCACTCTTGTTCATCCATACCTGTACTCTGACTCCAAAGTGAACTTTCTTTTTTTTTAAGTAGGCTTTGTATCCAGATTGGAGCCCAATGTAGAGCCTAAACTTACAACGCTGAGATTAAGACCTGAGCTGAGATCAAGAGTCAGACACTTCACCAACTAAGATCCTTAGACACTCCCAAAATGAATTTTTTAAAGCACATTTCCAGACATAAAATCATTTCATTCCTCCAAATCTTCAACACACACCTCTAAGAGATTTTTGAACATAAATTCAACGTCATTACCAAAACCTAAGAAAATGGCCAGCAGTGTCATCGAACACATTAAGAGTCCTGGAAAGAACAGTAGCATAATCTACTTTCCACAGGGTGGCTCTGTGCTGCATGCAGACCTGGGAGACAGAGGCGGTAAGGGCAGTAGGGCACCCGGTGGCACGTGTGATAGCTGAAGGGGTAAGGATAAGGTGAGGCCTGGGCTTTCAGGGGTAGCACTGTGAAAAGTGTGAGGACTGACAACATTTTGAAGCTCCCACTGGTGAGAGAAAGAGAAGAGTAAGGGACAGTCTTAAGGCTTCTGGCCTGGGCGAATGGAACAATGGGTTCACTATTTAGTGAGATGAAGACAGTGCAGGGAAAATAAGGCTGGGAACTGAACTTTCAGGACCGTGTGGGAGGTAGCTAGATACACAGACTGGGAAGGCTGGGCTGGAGATACTAAATGAGAACTGCAACACGGAGGGGGCCCCCAAAAGTCAGGCGGCCGGTGGATCGCCTGGGGCAGCACCCAGGGTGAGTGAAGACAGAAGAGCCCTGAGCATTCAAATACTTAGAGATCAGGAAGCTAAGGTGGCCCCTCCAAAATACTGGGCTACCAGGGAAGTCGAACGAGGAATCCAAAGGTTCCCTCACCTTCCCTTCTCTGATTAGGTGTTTGCACTGGAAGAAGTACCAATAAGGTGTGTTTCTCCGGCCCCAGCGTATCTCTGGCTCCAGCTCCCTTTCCTCGTCTTCAGCACTCTGTTCCCTGAGCCTTAGGTTATACAACTGGGCTGTCGATTTTTGGAACATTCTCCTTGAAGAATACTTGTTGGAGAGGGTCCCAAAGTTCTCTTCCTCTTCCTCCTGAGAGGCCATGGGGCCAGGATGGCTCAGGTCAGAGCTAAGGCTGCTCGTATTCTTCTGGTTCCCCTGGCCAAGGGGCAGCTGCGAGGGGGAGCTGCTGCAGGCTCGAGTCAGTTCCACAGTCCTCAGCCATGCAGGCCCCTCCCCGCCTCCTGCCCATTTGGCTCCAAGAGGGCCAAGGTGCTGGAAGGCAAACAGTCCCACGGGACGGAATCCAGAGAAGAGCTGGGCCAATCTCATGAGATCCATTTCTGGCTTTCTCCTCCAGGGCCTGGCACAGGTCAGAAACACAGTGAAAACTATTGGGGTCTGTAGTCACGAAAGGTAGAAAGAAGACAGAGAAGTGGTCACAAGCACAAGCACTGAGATCAGAATGCCTAGATTCAGATTTCAGTTTTGCCAAAGAACCACCTGTGGAGTCCCTGAGCACTCGCCACTCTGGTCTCAGTCTCCTGCCTTGTGAACTGGGGTTACCTAGAACTATTTCCCACACAGCACTGGAATAATGAATTGAATGAGGCCTCCGATACATGGTGTGCGGTACAGTAAAGCACTCAACAGACAGAAGCTAGTGGTATTCTCAAGCCATCATCTAGGAGACAGGGTACTGAAGTGAGAGCTGACTTTGACTCCCGGCCAGAGCTGTGTGTCTAGGCCCATTCCTTGGCCTTTCTGTGCCTAGATTTCTTCTGCGGCAAGATGAGGATGATCCCACTAACCACACCACAAGTTTATAAAGATCAAATGGGGGCGCCTGGGTGGCTCAGTTGGTTAAGCAAGTGCCTTCAGCTCAGGTCATGATCCCAGAGACCCGGGATCAAGCCCCGCCCTGTATCAGGCTCCCTGCTTGGCAAAAAGCCTGCTTCTCCCTCTCTCATTCCCTCTGCTTATGTTCCTTCTTTTGCTGTGTTTCTGTCAAATAAATAAGTAAAATCTTTAAAAAAAAAAAAAAGATCGAATGAGATGTTTCTCATTTAACAGATATTTTTAAAATTGTAGTTATTATATTATTAGAAAAAAAACAGCATTCTGGGCCTCTGAACAGGGAAGTTAACTCAAGTATACTTTTCTGCAAAATTTGTGGATAAATGGGCTGGAGTTGTGCTGTTAATATATTGGCCACTGGCCACATATGATCACTGAACACTTAAAATGTGTCCAGTCTAAATGAAGATATGCTTTTAGTATAAATCACACACACAGATTTCAAAGATTTTTATGCCAAAAAAGAAGGTAAATTACACACAATAATCTTTTGACATGTCAAAAATGATAATTTTGGCTATACTGGGCTAAAAAAAATTTTTTTTAAAGATTTTATTTGACAGAGAGAAACACAGCCAGAGACGGAACACAAGCAGGGGGAGTGAGAAAGGGAGAAGCAGGCTTCCCACCAAGCAGGGAACCCGATATGCGGCTTGATCACGGGTCTCCGGGATCATGACCCAAGCCGAAGGCAGTCACTTAACCAACTGAGCCACCCAGGAGCCCCTGGGCTAAAAAAAATTTAATGTTAGTTTTCACAATTTGTAAGCTTTATTTAATGTGGCTACTTGGAAATTTTAAATCATGTATGTGCTTGCATTCTATTTCTACTGGATAGTGCTATGTGAGAGTTCCTGGTCTGCATACTTGAAACTCTAATAAAAAAATATCAGTGGGCATTTGGGTCGCTCAGTTGGTTAAGTGACTGCCTTCGGCTCAGGTCATGATCTCAGGGTCCTGGGATCAAGCCCCACATCAGGCTCCCTGCTCAGCGGATAGCCTGCTTCTCCCTCTCCCTCCACCTGCCACTCTGCCTACTTGTGTTCTCTCTCCCTATCTCTCTGTCAAATAAATAAATAAAATCTTTAAAAAAATAAAAATAAAAAAAATCAGGGAATGCGTGGGTGGCTCAGTCAATTAAGCATCTGCCTTAGGCTCAGGTCATGATCCTGGGGTACTGAGATCTGCTTCTCCCTCTCCCTTTGCTGCCTGCTCTCTGTCAAATAATTCAATAAATCTTTTTTTTTTTTTAAAGAAAATGTAAAATTACGTATGTGCTCATATTATATCTCTGTTAGAGTGGCAGGCCTCACCAGACATGCAATGGTAAGGGCCCTCTGTACTAGTGTCAGTGGGGTGCTGGTCAAGAGAGGCTATCTAATATGTTCCCCAGACTGGGGTTCCCAGGCTGCCCAGTTCCACAGCCGGCTAGTCCTACCTTTGCACTATGCTGCAGTGCAGCAAGACGCCCAGCAAATTACTCCCCTTCCTGAGCCTCAATTAATCAATCTGCAATCACTTCTGAGGTCTAATTTTACATTTTCAAGTAGCCACATTAGATAAACTGCCTCCATGCATTAAATGAAATCCACCACATTGCAAGAAAAAACACCAATGATGTTGAAATAGGTATCCAGCTTTTTTTTTTTAAACCCTCCTCCTATACTAGTACACATGCTGCGTTTTTGAAGCTTTAATACCAAGATCCTGCCATCCTGTCATTGGTGATTAGTGTAAATAATAACCTGTAGTAGCTGCAGATACTGTCTCCACCCCTCATTTACACTCATCACCATCAGAAATCACGACTTATGGACGCCTGGTTGGCTCAGTCGGTTAAGCGTATGCTTTGGGCTCAGGTCATGAACCCACAGTCCTCAGATCGAGCCCCGCATCCAGCTCCTTGCTCAGAGAGGAGCCTGCTTCGCCCTCTACCTGCTCTGCCTGCGGCTCTCCCTGCTTATGCGCTCGCTCTGTCTCTCTCTCTGACAATAATTAAGTAAATAAAATCTTTTTTAAAAAAAGAAATCAGGACTTGGTTCAGGGCGCTGTTAACGCTACTCCGTCAGTCACGGAAGGAAATGCTCATCTCACACAGAGAAAACTAAAGGTGCAATTTTCTTTCTACCCAAGTTCATCAACCTGCCCAAGCTAATAACCCGTGAATTAGAGACGCGCCGCCGCTGTCCTTTCTGGGGCACTCGCCCCTCCCCGGACGCTCCCCGGCCAGCCCGACCCCCTCCACAGTGTCCTTTGAAGCCTCGGTCGTCTCACTAGACGTGCCCGGCCCCAACTGCGACGTTCGCTATCCGGACTCCCATCCCATGTCCCCCCAGTCCGGCTCCGCGTTCACCCTGCCGCGTCACCCCAGCTCCCGCGACCGCCTCACCGCGCGGCGAGTCAGGTTCCCCTTCCCAGGGACTTTCTGCTCTGCCGACTTCACGCAGGCGCAGTCCGCGACGCGAACTCCCCGCCCCTTGCGCGCGGAGTTACGGGGGCCGTGAGGAGGGGCAGGAGTTCGGCAGGCGGCTAGCCTGGCCTAGCGGAGTGTCCTGTACTCCTGGCTCTATTGGCCGGGTCTGGACAAGTGAAAGGCCGGCGCGGGCTCCGGGAGCTCCCGGCATCCCTCGGGCGGTGGCAGCGGCGGCGAGGCAAGGCGAGGCGGAGGACCGTGTGCGGCGGGGCCGGTGGCGGGTAGAGGTGTGAGGGCGGCGAAGGACCTGAGGGGTAGTCGGGCCGGTGTGGCCGCCGCCGTCGCCATGCAGGAAATCATCGCCAGCGTGGACCACATCAAGTTCGACTTGGAGATCGCCGTGGAGCAGCAGCTCGGGGCACAGCCGCTGCCCTTCCCCGGCATGGACAGTGAGCGCGGGGCCGGGGCGGCGGGCGAGGGGCGCGACCGACTCGGCCCCGGGACCCCTCCCCCTCGGTTCGGGACGCCGTCTTACTGGGTCCCGGGACCTTCTCCCCATCGGTCTGGAACTCCTCCTCGCCCATCCTGGGACCTCTCCTTCCCCCATTCAAACTCAGTAGCCCCCCTTTTTCCAATCTCTGAACCCCTGGGACTGTTCTAATACAATTCTTCAGGAGGGCAGGACCATGTCTGGCTGTTCAAATAAGTCCTGAATGAAAGCGGGTGTCCCGAATTGGAAATTGCTTTCCTCCCCTAACTAAAAGAAAATAATTAGGTATTCCCCCTCTCCACCTCCAGCCCCCTACTTTGAGCACCCTCTCCTCGCTGTCATCAAAACTGGGCGGTTGGAGCAGTCTTGCTGGAGGAAGGCCCACCTGTCCCTCTTTGTAGGAGATTCTCGGTTTGACTCTCAAGCTCCATTGTAGGATGTACACTCCTGGGAGCCTATCCCTCACTTTTCCACTGGACCCCAATTCTGGGCCATTCATCATACGTGGGCAGCTGCTTGATCTCCATTCTTCACTTTCAGATGATAACTCCTCCAGCCCCAACTTAGGTGGCTGTCTATTACTTTAAAAGAAACTAGCAGTTTTCTTCTCTCCTTTCTGGACACACTTGGAAGCTAATGTAACATTAAAGCTTAGAAGTCGCTGTGTTCAATCCTAAGGTGGGCCATCTGAGGCCTGGGTGGGGGAAGGGACTTGCCAAAGACTATGTAGTAGAGCCAGGTGACCTCTCCAGTGTTCTTGACTGGTTCAGTCTCCGGTTCCCTGAGCTGTGTCCCATAACTGCCAGAGGCCCCCCTTCTCCCACTAATCCGTGGCTTGGAAGAGCCTCCCTGCAGCCTTATTCCAATGGCCACATTTCTCATGCACACGTGACCTGAGTTGTCCCTTATGCTGATGCTCCTCTGTGAGATATTGCTTCTATCCCCAAGACAAACCTCTGGCAACCTTGTCTTATACACACACTACCTGCATCTCTACTATACACATCTTATAAGCAGCTGCTGGCCCCTCGAAACACACGATCACTTCCTGCCTGTGCATGCACGTCCACCTTTGTACATGTGGCCTTTCCCTGTGTTGATGGCATTAGCCTGAGGCCCACAAGCCAGTTCAGTGTGTTAAAGCCTAGGAGGCTAGGATCTTTTCTCCATTGCCCCAGCACTTCATTTTCAACTTAGTTCTGGGAAGAATTGTCAGTTCTCCTATGAAGGCATACTCTTAACCAGTTTACCTGAGACCCAGGCCAGGACTGGATTTTTGGTTTCAAGGAATGAAGCAACCTTAACCTCTGAGAAGAGCCCAGAAATACTCTTTTGTGATGCTTTTCTTAATATAAGGCTTTTTCAGCTTTCTAAAATGCAAATAAATGACAACTTTTTGGCTTTTTGAGCTTTTTGAGATGCAAACGAGTGATAACCTCCATGACAGCCCTAAGTCCGGTCTAGCAAAATCTGCCTGCTTCCAAGAAGCCAAGGAATCTCTTGCAAGTTAGCAAAGAGAGGAACGAAAGTGGCTTTCCAAGATGCTGTTGGTGGATTTTCAGCAACTCTAACATGCCTGCTGATAGAGAAAACTGTGAAGCCATGGACCGTTTATTCTAGCAGCCATGGCGAGTGAATTCCTGGGCTCATTGCAAAACCTTGCCCCTTGGAATCACTAACACCACACTCAGCCTTTATTTCCTCCATCATCTCACCTGAACCAGCTCCCTCTGCAGAAGCAGGAGACTGTGCCTTTAATAATTGTGTGTTGGTGTTGCACCACTATGAACTAGATCACGGGCAGGCAGAGTTCTGCCTCTCTGTCTTCCATTATGCTCTTCCTCCAGAATAGCACCTCCTCTCAGGCACCCACCCCTTCCCTGGAGCTTGTCTCTCCTCGAAGTTCCTGTTTGATTGTTTGTGCCTCCTGTGAACTCATTCCTCTCCTTCTGCCTCATGTTAAAAGGCCTGTGAATTAGCCCTCTGGAAGGTCTGAGTCCGGACTGGGGGTAATTAACTTCTGTGATCTTGTGCCCCATCCTTCTCACACCCACTCCTAACTCCTTGAAAGCATCTCACTTAGAGGAGGCTCTCAGAATGACTGGTGTCAACCTCGGCGTCCCGCTTTGCAGGGAGTGACTGAAATGAGCAGCTTTGTTTGGTATTTGCCATTTTTTTCCAGTCTGTTTCCTGTACCCTGAACCCTTCACGTGTCAAAGGCGAGAAGGATCCCCTTCCCATGTCTTCAGCTGTCCCCAGGCACACCTCACTTCATTTGATGCCTCTCCTTTCCTTCCTGCAGAGTCAGGGGCTGCTGTCTGTGAATTCTTTTTGAAAGCTGCCTGTGGCAAAGGTAAGAAATCCCTGGCTCCCCAACGTTCGTCCTCAGGTGCTTTCCACCACCCTGTTCCCTAGCAGACTGGTAGGCTAGTAGGCCTCTGGCTTGCATTGCTTTCTGCAGACTAGCAGTGTCACTAAGATGAAATTACTGCAGTTCACAGGCTAGGAACATGAAGGGGTATTCTGCCCAAAACTTACAACACAGGCAGAATCTCAGTCTGCCTCCTTATCTCATTTTGCCTGTGGCCACGAGCTGGCCTGTGACATGGACAGAAGGGCCAAGCACTGAGGTGTTCAGGAACTTTTTCAAGATCACAGAGTCAGTGAGTGGCTGAGCCAGTGTCTGGACCCAAGCCTTTGTGTTTCTACAGTCTACATGAGCTCACTGTTCTCTGTTATCATGTCATCACAAACCCCAACAGTTGTCTGTCCTGTGGAGCATTGCTCATGCTAACCAGGCTCCAACTGAGGCTGCAACTGTCCACTAATTCATATGGAGACAGATTGCTGGGTGGGACCTTGTGTGCCATGTACAGGTCTGGGCATTTTTCTTCCTGTAGGCAAAAATTTATTTGGAAACTAAATTTTAATCAGTGAGTAGGGAGCACAGAATTAGAGCAAGGGAATGGTTTTAACGGATGATTTTGGCAAGTTTGATTCTATAACTTAGTCACTTACTATGGAAATGACAGACTTGCTTGGTAGGTCAGCCAGGTGGACCTGGGGTTGTCTGGTTAGAATATCATCTCCCACTGGGCCCCTGGTCTTCTTCCCATGTCTGTGCTTGGTAATTCTGCCCTTCTGACCTGCCCCTTCTGTCAGACAGCTATCCTTAACATAGGGCACTGCAGCTGTCTCTGTGTTTACTAACTAGTAGCCGTGTGTGGCTAGTGGCGAGCCACATGGGCTACTAGTTAATTAACACGTGTGGCCAGTGACTGCCGTATTGGATGACACAGATACAAGAACATCATTGGAAAGTTCTATTAGAAGGGTCTGGTCTAGGTCTTTCCCAATCACAGCCTCATTCTGGTTGGGCCTTCCCAGTGGTCCCACCAGGCCAAAAGTTAGAAATACGAGTTTCCAAGGGTATGGCTCTGTCGCATCTGGTGGCTAATTGCTCGGGTCCTGCTACAGAAGGGAGACCTCCCCCAGTTTGTATACAGTGTGATTCTTCAGTTCCAAGGTTGATTTTTTTCTTTTTAATTCTTGGATGCTAAGTAAGCACTCATAACTAGAGGTGGAACCCACTTGGAGTCCAGGCTTCTACTGGTGGGCTTTACCTTCTGTTTTTTATAAAGGATTGTGTTTCCCAAACCACTCTTTCCTTTACTACCCCGACAGTTTTTTTGCCATGTCTGTGTATCACTAGAACTATAATTCAATTAAGAAATAAGCTCATTCCCCTACCAACCTTAGGTATATTAAGCTTCCATCTTGCAGTGATGTCTGAAATCATGATTTGATATTTTAGTTAGGTCTTTTCAAAACACGCGGACGTAAAGTACTAAAACTTAGGATGTGTGACTCTGTGCTGCCTAAAATCACAGGGCCTCCTACCAGAGGCAGCCACCACCTTCCAGGACATGTTGCTCTCTGGTACTGGAGGGATGTGTGGGATGCAGGCCCTGCCCTCCTCAAAGCCCCTCCATCTTCCTTGGCAGGGGGCATGTGTCCCTTCCGCCACATCAGCGGCGAGAAGACCGTTGTATGCAAACACTGGCTACGAGGGTTGTGCAAGAAGGGGGACCAGTGTGAGTTCCTGCACGAGTACGACATGACCAAGATGCCTGAGTGCTACTTCTACTCCAAGTTCGGTGAGCAGATGCCCGGCCTTGGGAGCACCGGGGAGGCTTCACCCAGACCTGAGGCCCAGAGGGGAGAGGCAGCTGTTCAGGCTCTTGTGCCTTCTGCTGTCTCCCAGCTTTCCAACTTCAGAACCTTAGGCCATGCCCACCAGGCTCGGCTGGCCCTCTAGTTTCCAGTACTTTGGGAAATTTGGGAGACTATGGAGGGTTACCTGGTGGGTGAGTGTGCAGTGAGGCTGGCTGGAGGCCTTCTTTCTGCTCTCAGTGGCCTTTTCCCCTAAATCAGCTGCTGCTTCCTCCGTGGCAACTCCTTGTCCCCGGGGCCTCAGTTGGTTCCTTCTCTCTGGGAAAGTGATCCCAGGGAGTAGTTTGTAAACGGGGTCTGTCTCCTGGTGGCAAAGGGCTCTACTCCTCAACTTGAGATTGCCTTGATCCCTGTGTAGAGAACACATGTGCCCTTTCCTGTCCTGAGCAGATTGCGTGTAGAAGCAGGCATGGGCCAGGGCTCAGCAGAACTGTTATGCCCCCTGGTGGCACTTGAACCCCCTGGCTCTCTGCTGAGGGCCAGGATGCACAGAAAGCAGCCCTGTTGGTCAGGGTCACCGCTCTGGCCCCGGGACTGCTGGCCCTGTGCTAGGGTACGGCACGAGGCTGCATGCCTCCTCTGCTCCCCACGGTGGGCCAGGCGGTGCTGGGCGTGCTGTATACTTTCAGAGCACTATCATCGGGAGACGTTAATTATTCCAGCAGCCCAACAGGGGTGGCCCACTTAATGATAGCTGTGGCTTTTTTTGTAGAGGTAGCATAAGCTATGAAGTCAGAGCACAGAGGGTCAGAAATAGGATGCAGGCTTCCCAGTCCTGCCCCACCCATACCAACACTGGACTCAGCCCCTGAAGGGGGCCTCCGGGCATCCTCTTTCCATGGGAGCCATCTCCCATCTAGACCCAACAGCGGGAGCCAACCCTCCTGGGCAGACTTGAGGGCACCTCTGTAGGCTAGCCTGGGTTCCTTTGTTCCTGCTGGGCCCGGTAGGCCCCCCCGCCCCCCGACAGAGTCTCTCCAGGTGCGCGGGTACAGTCTGCAGCTCCTCTCACCTGTGACACAAGTGAGGGTCCTGGTAAACAGGACAGACCTACTCCTTGTCCCATAGTGCTTTTGCCCTAGGGGACCAGGGAAAGAGGCTGCTGACACCAATGAGGCAAAGATGGAAATGATGCAGGAAGTGCTGTCAAGGAGCTAGACAGTGATGGGACCACATGAGGACCATGTGCCCTTTAGGCTGAATGGTCGGGGAAGGCCTCTCTGGAGGTGAGAGCAGAGCTGGGATCAGAAGGCTAAGAGGGGGCTGGTCAGGTGGGGGCATGGATGGGGGCCAGCATGGCTGGTGGAAGGGAACCTGGGGAGTGGTGGGCTGCACCTCACAGGGACTTCTGGTGTGTCTGCAAAGGAGTGCGTTTTCTCTGACCAGCAGTGATCAGACTGGCCTTCCGTGTGTAACGGGTCAGGGAAGGTAAGCAAGACGTGGCACAGCCCCCCAGCTGCTCCTGAGAGGAGCTGTCATTACAAAGCTTCCATCACCCTTGACCCCAGGGATGCAGCCTCGAGTTCCCAAGTCTTCCCAATTTTGTCCTGAAAGAAGCGGAATCCTCAGACCTTTCCCCACTTCCAGCTCATAGATGTGAAGGGCTGATCAGAATAAACAAGTCATTTCTTAGACTCAGTTGGTGCCTTTGCGCATTTGGGTCCCCCAGAGTACCCAGGATATCCCGTTTAGGTTAGGGATAGAGCCATGAGTTATTTTATGAGTGTGTACCCTGTGGCTGGCTCTGGGTCACTGACCCTCAAGGCAGTGTAGACACGTGAGAGGGAAGCACCATGTATAGGTCACGTACACTGTCCCCGTGTAGGTCAGGAGATTGAGGCTGCCCTGGGGCTCAGGACTTGTCAGGCCAGGAGGGGACACTGGAAGCACCCAGCCCTCTGCCACACAGCAGGCCCCAGCCTTGAGAAAAGCTGAGGTGGGTCTGAGTCCACCTTTTCCCAAGCTCCCCCCATGAATGTGTGCCTGGCTTTCCCGGCAGGGGAGTGCAGCAACAAGGAGTGCCCGTTTCTGCACATTGACCCCGAGTCCAAGATCAAGGATTGCCCTTGGTACGACCGTGGCTTCTGCAAGCATGGTAAGTGTCGGGTGGCTGGGCCCCCAGCGAGAGGCCAGTCCTCTCTTTATCTGCCCACAGGACCCTCTGCCTGTCCCACCTGCTCCAGCAAAACCTGGTGTTAGGTATCTGGGGCTAGGGAGGCTTTTTTACATCCTCAGCTCACCGGAGCCTCCCAGACCTCCAGTGTGGATGGCTTTCTCTCTTGTATTTATTATAAAGAAACTGATATTGAAGGAGGTCATGGGCCCTGCCTGCTGTCCCCCTTGAATGGATACAATGCAGAACCCGTATCTGGGGCCTTCCTCTTGTTCTCTGCACCCTGGGCAGTGGTGTGGGCAGGGCTCTGACTGGCCCAGGGGCACAAGCGCATCCTCTGAAGCAGGGCATCGGAATGTCCCGGATGCTTGGCTCCACAGGTCCCCTGTGCAGGCACCGGCACACACGGAGAGTCATCTGTGTGAATTACCTCGTGGGATTCTGCCCGGAGGGGCCCTCGTGTAAATTCATGCAGTGAGTAGCCAGACCCTATTCTCCCATCCTGCTCCTGCCCCAGGCCCTCCTGCCCTCCACATCTTTCCTGCATCCACCTGGCCTTTGATCACTGCGTGGTGTCACTACAGGGCCTGGGGCAGGGGCCACTGCTGCTCCCTGAGCTCAGAGGTGGCTCTGCCTAGGTCTGCACGTAACCTTTCCTGGGTCATAGATCTGAGGAAAGCTGGCCTCCGTGCTCCAGGAATGTTCATGTCTTGCATGTCACTTAGGGACCTCTGATTAAGAACCTATGCCCTAAAGGAAGGAGACTTCAGTGTGGGAGCCTCCTCTATGGAGGCAGTGACCTCGAGATTCCACGTACACTAGTTCACATAGCTCTTCACAGTGTGTGAAAGAGAATGGAGAATGTCCCCATTTCACACAAGAGAACACTGAGGCTCAGAGCTCAGCCACTGGCCAGGGTGCTAGTAGGGGTGGCGCCTGATCAAACACAGGTATGTGGCCTCTGAAGCTGGGTTCTCCTTGCCCAGCAAGGCTCAGAGCTCCTCCCTGGGCCTTAGTGCACATCTGCCACTTCGGGGGATTGTGAAATCAGACGTCTCCTGGGACTGCAGAGTAGTGTCGCCCCCCAGCCCCTGGGCTGCTTCCATCCAGCACCCCACTGACACCTACGCAGAAGCACAGGCTCCCATCACTGCCGCACAGTGGGCAGGGGGGCCGGTGATGCGGACTTGGTCCCACTCCCTAGGTGAGAGCCAGGGAGTGTGTCTTGGTGGAGGTGGTCTGGCGGCTGAGCTAGACCCTCAGGAAAGGGGTGTGTGTTGTGGGAGAGCAGCACTTGTGGCAGGTCCCACAGCCTGGTGTGGGCAGAGCTGGGTCAGAGTCCAGGCAAGTCCCTTCTCACTTCTCTTTTCCCGAGGCTTCATGGGCAGAGCTGAGAGCTAGCACCCACCCCATGTCCAGCATGTTGCCCTGTGTTTGGGCAGATGGGCTGCCTGTGCTCTCCCAGGGCCAGAGTTTGAAAACAGTGCCTGGCCTGGCCCCTCTCTCATCCCCTCTTCTTCTCCCCTTGTTCTCATACCCTCTGGCTGCGGGGTGACCAGCCCTCGATTTGAACTGCCAATGGGAACCACCGAGCAGCCCCCACTGCCACAGCAGACGCAGCCTCCGACAAAGGTACCGTGCCCCGGACCTGGCAGTGCCTGCCCTGGCGTGCAGTCAGCCACACACGCGGCTGGGAACATGTGAAAAGCAGGGGAGGAGGGGGGACAGGAGGGGAGTCACCCCAAGTTCCAGCAGAAAATTCCGGGAGCAAAAGTTTGCATCTCCCACTAGAGGTGGTGAGCTGTTTGCTAGAACGGAATGTCCTCTGGGCTTCTCTTCCCTTCTGGCCTGGCGAGTGGCTCTGCGCCACCCCCTTGGGAGCCAGAGTGGAGGGCAGCATGAGTGCCACGGGCGGGTTTGCTGCTCTTGCTTCAGATTCCAGCCTTTCCCTTTATAAAAAGGGAAACAAAGTCCTCAAGGGCAGGCCTCACTTGAAGTCCCACAGCTGGGCAGGAGCAGCCTGGGAGCTGACTTGGGGCTGACCAGTTCTCCCACCCGTGCCAGTGCCCTTGCTGTCCTGTGTGGAGGTTCCTGGCAGAGAGGGCGGGCTGGGAACAGGGCTGCAGGGACCAGCTGGCTCTACCTTCCTAGACAAAGGGGTTCCACAACCCCGCAATGGCTGGCTGATCCTCTCAAGCATGAGAGAGAGAGATGCCAGAGGCAAATGGGAATCTGCAGCAGCACCCCCCCCCAAACCAAGGGCACCCTGGATTTGGTTATGGGAGTGGAGGTCAGGGGCCCAGAAGAAAGGCTGGCCAAGTATGCTAAGCAGAATCTCAACAGGCTGAGTAAACCTGCCTACTGATCGTGAATCCTTACCTTTTACTTGGTTGACCTCTGAGCCCACTGCCAGAGCCCTGTCCATCCTTGAGGGCTACAGGCTAAGCCAAGAGGGCGTGGGGCCGGCCAAACTCATTTGAACTGCCAATGGTTCAAACGCTCAGGCGGTCGTGGGATAACTCAAGTAGAACCCATCGCAAAGCCAGGAATTCCTGGGTGTGGGAACAGCCATGACAACCCGGGGTTTCTAGCTCACTGCTCCTGTATTCACAGGGGACAGCCAGGAACCTTCTTGCTTGGGAGGTGGCCTAGCTGTCCAGTTTCCACCCCAGGAGCCCCTGTCCCCTTGCTCACATGACTCCCTAGTGGAGGGCCCTCTCAGCCCCTAGACCACAGGTCAGCATGTCAGCCTCCAACTGTTTTTCTGTGACTGTTGCTCGCCGTGTAGGCTGCTAAACATCTGGCTGAACCAAGCGTTCATCCTGACCTGAAGCTAGAACCTCAGAAACAAAAGTAAGGCCTGCTCATGCCCTCGCCCTGCTGCCCCAGAGACCTCCTCGTCTCTTTGATGTTTTGTTTTCTACTTTTATTTTTCGTTTTTGTGTGTCTGCATGGTGTTTTTCGGGCAGCGGCTCCTGCCATCATCACCAGATGTTTCTTTTCTGCCTGCTCTCCTGAGCAGAGCCACCAAGGAAGCCCTTCTTCCTGCTGGTCACGCGGGAGCAGTCCCGCCCTCTTTTTTCCTATCCCCATTGGTAGTCTGCGTGCACGTGTTTTCCAAAGTAAAACCGTGTTGTGTAACTCTTTCCAGCAAAGTAACAATCCGCCATTACAAAGGTCGTCCTCCTTGATCCAGTTAACGAGTCAGAACTCTTCTCCCAATCAGCAGAGAGCCCCGCAGGTCATCGGGGTCATGCAGAGTCAAAACAGCAGCGCAGGCAACCGGGGACCCCGGCCGCTGGAGCAGGTCACCTGTTACAAGGTGAGTCCCAGGGCTGGGGGGTGGAGCGGGGCCTTTCCCTCATTCCCCATATACTTCATTTTGAAAAATGATAACATCTTTGTTTCTTGACCATAAGAGCGAAAATGGGCTACTCTTACTCTGGTGGTCTAGAGACCATCCTGCTTCCCTCCACGGCACACCAAGGGCAAGTGAACGATCACACATGCTGTCGAATGAAAGGCCGGAGCTTGCAGGAAAGGGAGGCTGGTAATAAAGTAGAAGCACAAGTCCCGGGGAAGGGAGTAAACCCTAAAGATGCTGGATGTCCTCATCCTGCAAGGGCACCCCCACGGGAAGGGGACAAAGCTTTAAGCCCACACAGAAGAGAGATTAGAACTCACCCCTCCCCCACAACAGACAGACAGACACACACACACACACACACACACACACACACACACACACCCTCAGGGGATGGGTGAAGTTTTTAAAAACCTATTAGAAAACTTGTCTCATTCTTGGCTCTGGGTGAAAAAGCAGAGGTAAGTGCCTTTAGAGTTTATAGTCACCAGGGGACCCTTCATGAGCTTGGGGCTATATTCACACCTTGGTGAGGGCTGGAAAGCTATAAACTGAGTTTTCCAATCTGAAACAGCCTCTCATAGGGGCCCCTGGTGCCTGGCTCTACAAGGAATTTACTCTTAACCCAACCACATATAATTCCCACAGCTAGAGTCCTGAAGAATGAATTTGTAATTTAAAAAATCACAAAACTACTTTAAAAAAAAAAATCACAAAACCTAGAAGGAGGGGCACCTGGGTGGCTCAGTTCCTGGAGACCCCGGATCGAGTCCCATATCGGGCTCCCTGCTAGGCGGGAAGCCTGCTTCTCCCTCTCTCACTCTCCCTGCTTGTGTTCCCTCTCTGGCTGTGTTTCTCTCTGCCAAATAAATAAAATCTTAAAAAAAAAAAAAAAAACCTAGAAGGAAACCACCACCACTGAGGGAAGTCAACAAGAACAACTGGTAATAGAACCAGGCCACAAAAACTTCACATTTGGGGATTAGACAAAATACAAAGTTAGTACACTTTTCTGGTAAAAACATTTCGATGCCAAAAATGTTGGGGGGCAGTGTCGTCCCTATTCCCACCTTTCCTGAGCCAGCCACTGGATTCCGTGGGCCATGTTGTCATGATTTGGGGGGTTTTGTGCTCCTTCACACCGCATGTGGAGAACCGCTGTGCCAAACTTTTATTCACACAACCACAAGGAAAGTATATAAATAGGACCCTGGGATGTAGAATGTCCTGTAGTCTTCTTTTTCTTGATAACATGCTGTGGATCATTCTATGTCAGTATACGTAAATCTATCTGGTTCACTGGCTGCATTAACAGCACTACAGTTTAGTTTGCCAGTCCTCTGTTGGTAGCAGTTTCATTTCTATTGCTAGAAACAGTGCTGAATCTGACACCTAGAGGTCTGTGAGCTCTTGCCTGATAGCAGCAACATCCATGCCTACAAATAGAAGGCCTGAGTAGGAGGCATATGCTTAGCTTAAGTTGTTCCTAGAACTCTCCCTCAAGAAAGGCTGAGCCACTTCCCACAGCCTCGAGACTCTCATGGAGTCCCTGCTCTGGGCCAGGCCAACTGAAACAGACTACTAGCGATCTTTCCCAGGAGGGGTTTGTGTTCCACTAAAGGCCTCAGATTTCTCACCAGGTAAGGAGAGTACAGAAAAAGGGCTGTGCCTCTGACCAGTACAAGGAAGCACAGGTGTTCTGAGGCAGTGTTGCTGGCATCCTGGCCCCCCGCCGCTCTCACCCCCAGGACCCTGCAGCAAGCTCTCCTGCATCCTGGACTTAGGTGAAGCCAGAACCTACCACCTCTTCTCATAACGGGCACTTCATAGTGGACATTACAGGCTCCTTGTAGGAATCCTGGGTTCTCTAGGATTGGCTATGGAGGCCAGTGGGCATGCAAGGTGCTTTGAGCAGGGGCCTGGTTTGTCCTTCCGCTTCTCTCATCAGTGGAAGGGCCAGCTGGCAGCTCCATGGACCATTCAGCCACAAAGTCACATCTACAGATCAGACAGACTAGAGAACGTAGGGCCCACGGGGACAGGAGACAGAGCAGGCAAGAGATCCGGGCCGGGACCAGGTAGAGCCCAGCCAGGACAAGTCAAGAGTCAGTGCTAGATTTTTGAAGTGATGCTCTGGTTCTATTTGCCTAAGTCTAACCATTGTCCCATCTCTCTGATCCTGTAACAAACCCGTCCCTGGGGTAGCTTAGGCAAGTGTGCAAAAGCCAGGAGGGAAAAGTGGGTTCAACCCACCCTGTGTCCACGGCAATGAGTCCCCAAGTTGGGGGGAGGAGGCTGGTGGCTTCTCTCACGTTGTTTTCTCCTGTCTCCAGAACAGTGCCTCAGAAAGGTAAGTGACTGGCCAGCCATACAACGGGGCTTGGTCCCCAGGCAGGTGGGGGACCTCTCGTGCCATGGGATTCTCATTGTCCTGCTACCCACCATGAGACCTTCTGTGGACAGGCCCATGTGGACATGGGCCCAGCCTGCAGGAGCTCTCCCTGCTGTGTGGTCTCACATCAGCCTCTGGCTCCGCAGCTACTCTTCCATCTGCCGAGTTGCTGGAGCTTTTGGGCCACTGTACTCTGGAGCTCCTTTTCCTTCATGTCTGGAAGTCTGTACCACTGAGAATCTCAGAGTCCCAAACCTAACATGGTATGTGGTGGGTACAACCTTACTTGAAAATTGCATTTGAAAACGGCAGTTTTTTGTGTCTCCTCCCTCCCTGCTATTCCCAGTGTGGCGAGAAAGGACACTACGCCAACAGATGCACCAAAGGGCACTTGGCCTTTCTCAGTGGACAGTGACAGCAGCTGGAGCCAGCTCAGAGCAGCCCAGACGGCCCTACTGTTGGGAACCACTCTGGGCCCTCGTTGGGAGTGTGCACTGAACTGTTTAATGCCAGTGTTGGTACAATGCTGGCTGGGGCTGGCAGGCAGGCACGCTGGGGTTATCATTCCTAGGGACTATGTCTGTCAGTTTCCTTATCATTTTGCTGTAATTTTTTAGAAGGGGACAAGTGCTCTAGTTTGGTCCTTCCAAGTCAGCATCATGTTTGTCGTGCATCCACACCTCCTGTTCAGATCTCCCTTCATACCACCTTCTGGGGAAGGGAGGAGGTTGTAGCCAAGGGCTTGTGCTAAGCAGTCTGCGTGGAAGGCAGCCCTTCCCCTTGAGGCCTCATCATTAAACACCAGTTCTTGGTGACCCCAGGGCCTGGTGGATCATTTAGCTTCGGCCAGGTCATGCCTGCTTCCTCCATGTCCTGCTGAATTCAGAAGCTGTGCCTGTCAGTGTAATTTGAACGAGGCAGCCCTTCAGGGCAAACTTAAGTGCACTTGTTGCCTCAACTTGGTCCTGCTCTAAGGTGGCAGTGGTTAAGAGGAAGGGCACAGGGCTCTCAGGTGTGAGGATCTTTTTCCTCTGGGCTGATTTCCTTGGAGCATCTACTTGACAGTGGGATATCTCAAGGCAAACCTTCAGCTGCAGCTGCAGAGCACCCACAGAATGGAGGCCACAGTCCATCTGCACCTACCTCCTGGCCCGCCAAGCATCGGTACAGTCACTCAGCTTTGGCCTCTGGAGTCCTCCCTGCCCCTGAACCTGGGAATGGGAAACCGCCACCTGCAACCTGCTGGGCAAGTGGGCCTATCCAAGTTCCATCACAAGAACACTTTTTATGAGGTTGATTAAAGCTTGTTTTTTAAGCTGCGTCTCATTACTTCAGGGACCTCACACAAAGGAGAGGATTCCTGCTGGCCACATGCCCAGCATGATGCTTGCTTATCCCCTTTTGGCACATGCGAATCTTCCAGCAGGAAGGACCTTTGCCTGGAACAGCCATGGGCAGGTCTCCTTCCATCTCAGATACTGGATGATACCTGCTTATTCAAATTTGGATCTTCTACAAGATAATCAGCCACAGCATCTCAGCCTTTACACCCCACGCAGTTCGTTCTTACCATACACCTCTCAAGAAACCAGTTCTGGCCTTCCTATCCCTTTACTGAAGATATCTGATGAAGGGTAAGGATGTGGGGGGTGCTGGACATAGGAGCAGTTGTGAGCTCTTGTCAGGGCCTGTTTTTCCTTGCTCCCCTGAATCATGAAAGAAGCTTCCTTACCAGGAGGGTCCACACAACTAGGGCAGCAAGATGGGGGAAGGGAAGGCTTTCCTGAGCACTGGCCTCAATTCTGATGTAAAAGCATCAGCTGACAAAAAGTCAAAAGTGCTTAGAATACTCTTAAGTGCAAAGAGCAGGGAGACCCCTCTGGGCACTTGACAGGCTTAACTAGATGACAGCCCACCTCCAGTGAGCCAGGATGAAGTCTCGAAGCCAGGGTGGGCAGCCCACTGGCTCAAAGCCCTGGGCCATGGATAAGAATGGCCCTTTGGGAACTACTACAGCAGGAGCTCTGAGAGGAAAGAGAAATGGCTACAGCAGGGATGCAGAGTACCAGTCATCTTTTATTGGATGTTAATTATGAATTAGGATATGAAAGGATACAAGGGTGCCAGGCAAAGGTCATGGTCAGGAATGCCACATGTGCCTCCAAACTGGGCCCTCTTCAGTGGTACTTGCGTCGCCGCTCGTGTTCTGAAGTTGGAAAGGCAAGATGGTAAGTTTTTCCAAAGGTGTAGTGAACATACAAGATGATGGGGGGTGGGGGGGATAAAGCCACCCTGAGAATTCCTTTCAGGAGCTAACAATGAGCAGACGTGGAGGTACAAAGGCACCTCAGGAGCTAATCTGCCTGACCTTCAGAGCCAGCATCACCCTAGCTTTCAGACTGGAAGGGGCCATGGGCACTCTGCTGCCATCTCCCACCCCACAAGCTCCTCTTGGGCTTCACACCCAGGGCAAGGTACCCTTTTCCAGAACACAGCACAGTCACCAGATTGTACCACTCCTATTTTTACCTTTGCACTGGCTGCTAGGAAGATGAAGCCAAAAACCAACCCTCAGCGAAGCTTGCACATCTTATAGAATACTTCTAGGTACTGCCTTTGTCCAGCTTCATGTTAGTTTTCCTGTCTTTATTTTCTCTTTGCCACAATTTTCTCCCTTAAAATAGTATCCTCTATACTATATTTTCATAAGTCCCTCCCAATTTTTCAGCTGCCATAGAACGATGGACTTATAAACCTGACAGTAAACCAGTCCCACCCAGCGATGAGAAACCCCAGAGGGTGAGGCAACCGGAGAGACACTCACTGAGTTCCTTGTAACAACGAAAGTAGTTGAAAACCACATAAGCTGCCAGCACCATAGAAATCCCAGCAACGCCCCCTTTCTTCACATTGACATACTTGTTGTAATACCGGTAGTAACCTGCGAACAAGAGAGGAGGCCACTGTTGGCTTTTGTGTGAATACTTCACACAGTGCAGAGTGGAGTCTGGCTTACACTCAGGGACCCAGTTCCATTCTGGCTCTTGAAGCCACTCCCCCTAAATTTGCTGGCTGATGAAGGGAAAAGCACCAATGCCCCATGGGTCTTGCCCTGGGAGCCCAAGACAAGCCCCCACTAGGCCCACCTGGATCCTACCCCAACAATTTGGCCTTCACCATAACAGACTTGGCTCAACCTGTTAGCCTTTGATCCTACCTCACCCTCGCTTCCGGCCCTAGGGATCCCCTTACCCTAATTCTGGCCAAAAATCCAACCCCAAGTAAAGGCCACTGGCTGAGGGCCGCTGGGTCTGCCTGTTGGGAAGAAGGCTTTGTGCTATCATCTCTTTGCTGGGTAACCTCACCAGAAACAGTTTCTGCCCTCTTTTGGGCTTGTGGCTTGGCTGACAAAAGAATGAAATGATTTGAGAAGGCCCTGGTTTACAGTAGTGAGGGAAGCTGTAAAATCAGGGACTCTTGTCATCAAGTATGGGGAAAAGGCAGAGAATTATAATCTGAACTAAGGAAGGGCCTCAGGGCAGAAGGAAAACATGCCACACAAAAGAGTTACAAGGTGGCCAAAACTGGAAAGAAAAACGGAGGGGGGGGGGGGCTTGAAGCGGTAAAGTGGGTTGATGTGGGTCTGATTCCTGGAATGAGCACAGGGGCCCCACGGACTGATGTGACCCTGCACAGGCCTGAAGGATAGATCATTTAAACACCTACCTGGAAGTTTTGCCTGGCAGGGAGATGAGCGTTACATTATGGACTAATGTCCACTATGCTTCGAACTCATCTTCCTCTTTAAGACATCTTATGATGTAAAAATGCTTGCAGACATTTTAAGACAATGGCAGTGATACCAATTCCAAGCAACAGAAAACGTTTTCTTGGCTGAAATATCTTAGAGCCAGCCTCTCATAGGACCAATCACCAATCAAACACGGAGCTTCAGGGGCTAACAGTCTGTCCCTATCCTTCTCTACATAACTTACTGGTCTGAGACAAGGCCTTGACTTCTCAAATTAATTCAGAGGAAAGGGAGACCAGAAGATCCAGGAATGTGCTTTTACTTTTTACACCTGGCTATAGGCTCTGACCTCTTTGAAATGCGCCAGCAATGCCCTTAGGGGTGAAATCCCGCATCAGTATCCAACTGGGCAGCTCTCCTAGTTTCACATCCATGAGCTTCTTCTCCTTCAGTGGTACTGAAAAGGAAGAGCAGAAAACACACACTGAAAACCCTCCAGTAAGACAAATAGCATCCTTTTATGTCAATTACTTCAGCCATCAATAAAGTCACAAGAGGCTGCACGCAAGGAATATTATGAGTAACTATATCACACCAAATTCACTGTTTAAAGCCAGAGTGTATGTAAAGTTTTTACTAACGACCAAGATTTGAGAAACAGGGTGCCTGGGTGGCTCAGTGGGTTAAAGCCTCTGCCTTTGGCTCAGGTCATGATCTCACGGTCCTGGGATCCAGCCCCACATAGGGCTCTCTGCTCAGCAGAGAGCCTACTCCTCCTCTCTCTCTGCCTGCCTCTCTGCCTACCTGTGATCTATCTCTCTGTCAAATACATAAATAAAATCTTAAAAAAAAAAAAAAAAGATTTCAGAAACAGCTTACTGGGAATAACTACGTAAAAACAGAACCTAAAGACCGTGAGTAATTAAGTAATCAATTGCAGGGCAGAATGGAAAAATGACTGCAAAACTAATATTTACATATATTAGCTCATTTAATCTTCAGAGCAAGTAGCTGATGCCTTTATTTCATGAGTGGGGGAGACTGACTCAGAAGTTAGGCAACCTGGCCAAGCTCACACAGCATGCAGGCAGTAGAGGCAGGGCTCAGCCTCAGGTCTGGCTCCCATGCTCCTGAAGACAATCTGATATTTACCTCAAGCATCCTACCTGGGTCCACAAATGTTATATGACTGTGGGTCTATGTGGATTCTAATAAAAACTATTCCACAAGATCCAACGGGCCCCAGATAATATTCGAATAAGAGTCTGAGGACAGAACAGAATGAGCTCCTGGTTGAGGCCATACTGTAATTATCTTGGCTCAAAAGTAAAATAGGAAGGGGATCAGGAGGACCACAGCAGGGCAGAACTGTGAATGTTCAGATGCTCATAAGGAGAGAATGGATCTCCTTTCTCATCCTCCCCACAGAGATCAACTTTAAAAAGCTGCTGGGCAGGTATCCTATTCAAGGCAAAGACTACTGTCCTTTCTTAAAGATTACCAACCACAGAAGGAGCCAGACCAAATCACTCAAAGAAAGGCTTCTCCATTATGGGGATCCAAGGAAAAACTAAGGCTTGGTAAGGACCAGCCTCAAGAGTCCACTGAGGGGAATCCCACAGATCTGACATCTCCCAACACTTAACAAGGGCAAGGTTGTTGGGCCATAAACAGAAATACAAGGCTTAATAGCAGCTTCTCATCTGCTACGGGTCATTAGGAGAAACGGACACTTGGCTTGAATGGACCAGATCCAGTGTTTGTCAAGAGGCCGCAAGTGACAGGTGGAGGCACAAGCCTAAGACTTGCATACAGCGGTTGAGGGTTACAGTTTAGGCTGCCTGTCCCAAATAAATTGGCCTGAACCTTTTACCTAGACTCAATCCAACAAATACAGAGCACTGCTGTATGCCAAGCACCGTGCTCCACAATGTGGCTACAGCACTGACTACAGACAAGGGCCTTGCTCTCAGGAGCCAACATTCCATTGCCAGACAACCATCTCACCCACTTTTCTTACCAGGTTCACCATACTTCCACCAGACCCGCTTCTCTACCTGAGGGCCTTTGTATGTGCCATGCTCTTGGATCATCACACAGCAGCTCAACTTAAATGTCATTCCCTAAAAGTCTTCCTTCCCTACCCACATCACCTCAAGCACTAGCACGACCTTCCTAAATAACCTCTGAGCTCCAGTTTCCTTGTCTGTAAAATGGCTTATTCCAAGCACTGAATGAGAATCCATGTAAAAGCATTTGGAACAGTACTTGGAACTGTGAACTGTTAATATTATTCTTGTTGAAATATCATTACAGTCTATGTGAAACAAAAAAGTTACGTAGACAAAGAAATGACATACAAATCAAACTTAAGGACATTCTAAGCAACAGGACTTAAGGGATTAATCGCACCCCTTAGTTCTTTTACAAACAAAACTGTGATGTGATTAGTTTGGTAATATTCTTGAATATGAGTTAGTCGCAAATGAATTTCGGGATATGTTCTAAATCTCTGTTGGAGAGGTTAGTGTCAGTGATAGTAATACCACACAACATTGTCATTTGAGAACGACCTATATCTTTCTGTCACCCTGTCCACGCTATTCTTAGAAAAATTTAACAAGTACACAGTTTTATATGCCAGTTTTTCTTCCTTGGTTCAGAAGGCCCCGGTCTGAGAATAACTATACCACATTTCTTCTAGAATAAGAACAAACTCAACACCTTTGCTACAGTCCCGAAGCCTTCTTGCATGCAGTGAGGTGTGCAAACATGTCATTCATTCTAAAACCCACTAGCTTTAAATATGGCCACATGGTAGGCAGTGCATGACAAAACTATAGATGGAACTGGAAGGGCCAAATGTTGCTAACTGTTGACACTGGGTAACGAATTTAAAGTGTTCATTACATTATTGTTTCCTTTAGCTTTTCCTTTATCCATTAATAAAAGGTTTAAAAATGTTTTTAATCATAGGACTGTGCTGGGTGTACAAAAGAAACAGTACTCTAAGTCCAAGTATTTTTGATTGGTATAAGACTGGTAACTCAAAAAAAAAAAAAAAATCGGGCCACTTCTGATCCCACAAACTATGAAAAACACTGCATTCTCAAGACCACATTCGGAGACTGGCATGGTGCCTTGGCATATCACCAGAGAAAGCAGCCAACAATTTAAAATTCATTTTTCTGTAATTTAGACCTACAAAGAAGGTTTCCTTAACAAAAACTAAGGAATTTATAGACGGGGGAAAAAATTCACATTGGGCCTAAGGAGAGCCAAATACAGCACCATCATAACTCCGAGAGCTCAACGGATGCATCGGAGATGCATCTAAACTTTTTCCAAGACTGTCTCTCTTAAAGGAAGACAAAGACTTCAGTCCTCGGGCAGCAGAACTGGAACCCTCCCCCAACACTTCCGGCAGTGCTGCACACCTTTCTGCACTCACTGGCTCCCACTGGTACAGGGCAGTGATAAGCAGGGAAGATATGGGAGTCCCACATTCTAGATTCAGTACCACTTTGCTACTGTGTGCCCTCAAATTCCTGCCCTCTGTGCCTCAGTTTCCTATGTAAAATAAGGTTAAGAACAGTAGCCACTGGGGCACCAGGGTGGCTCAGTCGGTTAAGCATCTGCCTTAGGCTCAGGTCATGATCTGGGGGTCCTGGGATCGAGCCCCTCATTCGTTTCCAGCCCCTCCAACCCCTGCTTCTCCCTCTGCTGATCCCCACGCCTGTGCTCTCCTGTCTCTCTCTCTCTCTAATAAATAAAAATCTTAAAAGAAGAAAAAAAAAAAGAACAGCAGCCACCTTGGTAATTGGCTATAGGTAAGGTACTATGTAAATGGAAACTCTTTTCTGCTTTTGAGCTTTGTGAACGTTCAGAGCAACTCCACACAGTTCATGGTCATAAGAGACTTTCCGTGAAGGCTGAGAGAGGATCATGTGTTCTTGGGAGGGTAGGTAGCTCCCTGGCCTGATTTTATGACTTCAAAAAAGCATACTGTCCACCTATATGAGGAGGCATGAAAATGCTAAGTGTCTTCTGGGTGCGAAACCCAGCCTAGGGGCTGGCCACAGAGTAAAGAATGCAGGCCACATAACGCCTCTGCAACTTTTTTTTTTTTTTAAACCATTCTTAGTTCACAGGCCATACAAAAACAGATCACAGGAAATCCAGCCCGTTGACCACATCTCATCTACTTCTGTTAATTCATATTTCCATCACCTTATTTGCTAATGAATTTGTGGCTTTTTGCTCTGGTGACAGACACTACCTAAAAAGATTGTCAGTACTTCAGAGACTTAGAGTTCAACTCCTAGAGTGATGCTGAATGGGTCAGACGTGGCATGACCCTACTCAAAGGTCACAGAGTGAAGTTGAGATGACCAGTACTCAACAGCAGGCCAGGCAGTGTTTCAAGTACCTTACACGTACTAAATTGTTTAATCCTTAGTCCACAATGCTCATCACTTCACTCTACTTAAATAAGATGGCAAGTCACAATGCTTCCTTTTCACATGTCCTCTTGTTTAAAGAACACAACCACCGCTGATACTCTCACACCCGTTTCTTACAGATGGGAAAAACAGCATCATTCTCATCTTTTCTGAGCCCCCTCTTCTTTCTCCAGGCTGGTATTAAGAATATAGAAACTGGGTAAAACACATAGGTTAATCAAAACTCTGCACCGGGGAGGCCACACACATCTCTGGCCCTTATTTTCATCTTTAAAATGGGATCAACGTTCCAGACAGGGACTTACTGACTGACAAGGGTACTGTAAGAGGCTCTAGTGCTAAAACATGGTTTCCATACTAAAAAAAAATAAAATAAAAATAAAATCAGTGTGCACAGTCCAGTAAGTGTAGATTTACTCCGTATGTCACTGAAAAGCCCACAGATCATAAGGCCATCCTTGCAATTAAAGCTCAGTTTACCACGAGGTCCCAGACTCCTAGGTTTGTATCTCAGTTCAGCCCTCTCACTAGTTGTGACCTCGAGTAAGTCACTTGTCACTTCATCTCTCTAAACCTATTAAATGCATATTCCACATATATGCGTCCCACCTGACAGGGTATCAGGCACGGTCCTAGGCGTTCGCTCCTCCTGGAGCTTGATCTGAGCTTCAGCTTTGTTAAAAAGGGCAGAAGCTGCGCGTACGGTTCAAATGCAAAGCGCTTGGGCTGCGACGCGGTCAATATTCTTCAGCGAGGAGGAAGAGTGGCCGGAGGTGGTGCATTCCCAAGCTCCAGACGCGTCCCCCGGCTGCTCCCACCCTCGCGCTGCCGGCCCTTGGGCAAGTGGGCTCCACACCTGAGCGAGCGAAGAAGGGTCGAAGGGCGCAGGGCCCTGGGTAAACGGCTCGGTGCGCCTCCTGTGAGGCCCCAGGCACGGCCGTGAGCGAAGGGCAGACGGCTTCGCAACCACCTCCCCTCCAAGGGCAGCTCTGAGCCCCGAATCCCGGACCGCCGGTCCTGCCTTCAACCTTGCAAACTTAACCGGGCACAGGTACTCACCAACTGACGCCATCTTGGAGTCCTAGGTGTCCGCTTCGCCGGGCCGCGCAAGGACTCCTGGTTAGGGAACACACGCTCCTCCTGGCGCAGGAAGCAGAGGTTCATGGGAAGCAGGTCGCGGCTGCTACGAGTCTGGAGCTGCAAGTGCACCATAGGGTGAAGGGCAAAGTCCCTAGACTGCAAAACGCGGATTCCGCAGCAGGGAGCGGAGGATGGGGGATGCAAGACGGGGTTGTGATGGTAGGGCTCAGCCTGGGCTTCCCAGCCTAGGAGGGAGGAGGTTGGAAGGGACCTAAAAATGGGAAGTGAGGAGAATAGAGCATCCTGGCTTTCTTATTCTGTCGCCTTAAAATTGTTGTGGGAGATTACAAGAGACATAAGATATGTGTCTCAGCCCTGGGCTGGACTCTGAAGACAGAAAAAAGCAAGACCCTAGGGGTACACAGTGCCAGCCCTTATTTCTTCCACTTTGACAAACAATGATGCCTCACCGTCATCTTGGTTTTTTTTCTGAAAAGGCCACGATAACCATTCCTGGTTAAGGAATTATGACTTGGACAAGACGCTTCAATTCCCTGAACTTCACTTCCTTCTGTAAAGTAGGAGTGCAATGCAATCAGCACCAGCAGGCAGGGGCAGGGAAGCTGCCCTGCCCGCCTCAGGGAACTCTAGGATTCCACAGTTTTCTTCCCTATTCGAGAAGGAGCCTAAGTGTAAAAACAGAAGGATTTGTGGAAATAATCCATTAATTAGTTAATTAATTAATTAATTAATATTTGTGGTTATGTGAAAGAACAGGAGTGCCAACAAACTCCGGAGTCACCATGCACAGGGTTCCCCAATACACACGATTACTAAGCCTTAGCCATTCAACTTCAGAAGAAAACAGGGACATGGAAGGGGTGAACCACACCATCTTGCTGTCCCAGAGCATGATGTAAACCCTCTGAGCTAGAGGCTCAGTGTCAAGATCCACGCCCTCTTCAAGAGGTTTTAATTTACTCCCTTCATAGGTCTGTCAAGAAGCTGGACTCCTCATTGGGACAAAGATCCATTTTCTTGATATTTGTCTCCTCATAGAAGTTTGATTCATTTGAAATACCTTTTCTTGGGACAACTGGGTGGCGCAGTTGGTTAAGCCTTTGACTTCAGCTCAGGTCATGATCATGGGGTCCTAGGATCAAGTCCCACATCCAGCTCCTTGCTTACCGGGGAACCTGCTTCTCCCTCTGCCTCTGCCCCCTGTTTGTGTGAGCTCGCCTTCTCTCTCTCTCTGACAAATAATAAAATAAATTCTTTGAAAAAAAATGAAATACCTTTTCTTTCCTTCCTTCTCTTAAGACCAAAACAAACAAACAAACAAAAACATGCTCTCTGAGGTGCTTTTGGATGGCGTGTTCGTGTGTTGCCAGAAAAATTCTTCTCCAGTGTTGATCAGTTCAACAAGTTGTCACCAGAAATGTGGGGGGGGGGGGGAGTAGGAGGCATCTTACCCATTAACACGTGTTCTCTTTTTTTGGTTTTTGGTTCTCTTTTTCTGTTTCTTGGGTTTTTTTTAGGTAGGGAGGGGCAGAGAGAAAGGGAGAGAATCTTAAGTTCTCTCCATGCTGGGCATGGAGCCTGATGACTGGATCTCACAATCCTGAGATCATCACCTGAGCTGAAATTGAGAGCCAAACATTTAACCAACAGAGCCACGCGGGCGACCCTCTCTTAAAAGGCACAAAGATAAAAAAAAATAAAAAATAAAAATAAAAATAAAAAAAAAGGCACAAAGATTAGAAATGAAATTTAGGGGCACCTGGGTGGCTCAGTTGGTTAAGCGACTGCTTTCGGCTCAGGTCATAATTCTGGAGACCCGGGATCGAGCCCCACCTCGGGCTTCCTGCTCGGTGGGAAGCCTGCTTCTCCCTCTCTCAGTCCCTCTGCTGTGTTCCCTCGCTAGCTGTGTTTCTCTCTGTCAAATAAATAATTAAAATCTTAAAAAAAAAAAAAAGAAATGAAATTTAGACCGTAAGTCATGAAGACAAAATGAGAGATGAGGGAACATAAAAATAAATTGTAAAAGGTGATTGAAAAAATTAAAAATGGGAATCAACAAAAATATAGCACATTATGAAGAGAATTCAAGAGACAGTGTTGTAGACAAGGAATGATGCTGAAAACTCAACTGAAAAGCAAGGAAAAAATGGTACACAATATCAAATTATTAAATGATGAGGGGGTCAATGAAGGTAATGGGGAAGGAAAGTGTGAATGTGTATAAAAATGGAGAAATACCCAATCTTAGAAAGACTCTAATGTAATAATGAACAGAAGGGACTGTCTTAGTTTGAGTGGGTCTCACAAATTACCACAGACGGGGCTGCTTAAACAACAGAAATTTATTTCTCCTAGTTCTAGTGACCGGAAGTTCAGTATCAGGGTGTCTACAGATTTGATTCTTGGTGAGGGCTCTCTTGCTGGCTTGCAGATGGCTGCCTTCTCATTGTATCCTCACATGACAGGGAGCCTCTTTCCCGTGTCTCTTACAAAGGTGATAATTCCATCATGAGGATTCCACCTCATGACTTAATTACTCCCAAAGACCCCTAATACCCCACCTAATACCATCACATTAAGGGTTAGGGTTTCAACATGTGAATTTTTTTTAAAGATTTATTTATTTCTAGAAAGAGAGAGCACAGGGGAGTAGAGGCAGAAGGAGAAAGAGGTGTTTTTTAAAAGGTTTTATTTATTTATTTGACAGAGAGAGAGATCACAAGTAGGCAGAGAGGTAGGCAGAGAGAGAGAAGGAAGCAGGCTCCCCGCTGAGCGGAGAGCCCAATGCGGGCCTCAATCCCAGGACCCTGAGATCATGACCTGAGCGGAAGGCAGAGGCTTTAACCCACTGAGCCACCCAGGCATCCGAGAGAGTTTTTTAAAAGATTTTACTAATTATTTGACAGGGAGAGGGAGAAGCAGGCTCCCCACTGAGCAGGAAGCTGGAGGTGGTATTATATCACAGGACTCTGGGATCATGACCTGAGCTGAAGGCAGATGCTTAACCGACTGAGTCACCCAGGCATCCCAGAAGACAGAGTCTTAAGCAGACTATGTGCCGACTGCTGAGTGCGGAGCCTGACACTGGCTGAATCTCAGAACCCTGAGATCATGACCTGTGTCAAAACAAAGAACTGGGGGCTTAGATGATTGAGCCACCCAGGCACTGTATTAATTTTTTTAAATATTTGTTTATTTGAGAGAGTGAGCATGCATGAGAGAGTGGGGGTAGGGGCAGAGGGAGAGAATCTTCCAGCCGACTCTGGAAGTGCGGTGCCCAATGAGATGCTCAGTCTCTCAACCCTAGATCATGACCTGAGCTGAAACCAAGAGTCGGGCGATTAACAACTGAACCACCCAGGTGCCCCTCAACATATGAGTATAATGAATTTTTAGAAGACACAAACATAGTCCATAACAGGAACCTAAAGAAGTGATGTAAATAGAATTAAATGGTAATTGTCCAGAAGAGTCTGTCCCTGTCGCTTTCAGCTCACGGGTGGAGGGAACTTACTTGAGCTGAGTTTGCTGGCCCCAGCGTGTTGGTGATTGAACTTAACAGGCTGTGTCTGGGGGGGATGACTGGATCTAAGGTTACAGGGACCTAGTGAAGTGACCTTTATTTCATACTGGAATGTGATTGTCATGTCATCCACAAGGGCCCTGACATTTCCCAGGGTGGAAATTTTTGAAAAAAGTTTTCAAAATATGAAAGGGTGTACTTTCTCAGTACAGAATTAGTGTGAGAAATCTATTGGGACATTTTCCTGAGATCATGTTTGTGTTAACAGAACTCTACATGTGAGAGTTGGAGTTGGGTATTGTAAAGTCTCTTGGTTTTTTTTAAGATTTTATTTACTTATTTGACAGAGAGAGTGACAGCACAAGCTGGGAGACAGAGAGAGAAGGTGAAGCAGGTATCCCAACACAGGACTCCATTCCAGGACCCCGGGATCATGACCTGAGCCAAAGGCAGTTGCTTAACCAACTAAGCCACTCAGGTGCTCCAAGTACTGTAAATTTAATTCTGTACTGGGGAAGCAATAATTATGTTAATAATTGAGATAATTAAGATATTGGCATAGTACTTTCTATGGAACACAATGTAATATTTAAAGTTGTGATTGAGAGGATGGGGCAAAATGGAAGATGTAATATAGATTCTGAAAAAGGTATTTATGATATTTATCTATTTATTTATTTATTTATTTCAAAAGTAGCCTCAAGGGGCGCCTGGGTGGTTCAGTCGTTAAGCGTCTGCCTTTGGCTCAGATCATGATCCTGGAGTCCCAGGTTCAAGCCCCACATTGGGCTCCCTGCTTGGTGGGAAGCCTGCTTCTCCCTCTCTCACTCCCCCTGCTTGTGTACCCTCTCTAGCTGTGTTTCTCTCTGTCAAATAAATAAATAAAATCTTAAAACAAAACAAAAAAACAAAAGTAGGGGGAGTTGGGGCCTGAACTCACAACATGGGGCCTGAACTCACAACCCTGAAATCCAGAATCCCATGCTCTGCCGACTAACTCAGCCAGGTGTCCCAAAATGGTATTTATGATTTTTAGATAATTATTTAAGACAAAATTCTTACAAGTGGATACTACCTGAAGGGAACGTTAAAATACTCTCATTAAATGATGGGGCCTTGGGGTTTTCTTCATATAAAATTTTCTTTTAGTAAGGATGTAATTTTAGGATCCCCTACAGTTGTGTGCGAACTGTGGGCTCCCCACCAATCTGATAGTATGGCTCTGTATGGCTCAGTATGGCTCTGACCCTAAACTGCAAATCAAAGGTTTTGAGAACTGAACTAGAGTAAACAGCTACAGAGATCTCAGACCGACCTGTGCATGGTGCACATGCAGGACAAATCCAAAAATCCCTGCAGAGTGTTGTACAAAATCCAATGCCTATTCATGATAAAAACTCTCAGTAAACTAGGAACAGTGAAACTTCCTCAACTTTAATAAGACTATGTATAAAAAACCTCCAGCCAACATCATATTCAATGAAGGGAAACTAGAACCTTTCTCACTAAGATCAGGAACAAGGCAAGAATGTCCCCTCTCACCACTCTCTTCCAACATGGCACCAGAAGTCCTTGCTAATGGAATAAGGTAAGTATACAAATTTGGAAGAAAGACGTAAAATTGTCATTATTTGCAGGCGATGTGATCATCTATGTAGAAATTTAGAGAGAATCAACAACATTCATGGAACTAGTAAGTGACTAATAGGAAGGCTGCAGATATCAGGTTAATATGCAAAGGTCAACTGCTTTCCTATATACCAAGAATGAACCAATGGAACTTGAAATTAAAAACACAATATCATTTACGTTAGCACCAAAAACTATTAAATACCTAGGTATACATCTAACAAAATATGTACAAGATCTATAGGAGAAAACTATAAAACTCTGATGAACAAAATCCAATAACTAAATAAATGGAGTGATATTTCATGATCATGGATAGGAAGACAATACTGTCAAGATGTCAGTTCTTCCCAACTTGATCAGTTGATTCAATCTCAATCAAATCTTGGCAAGTTATTTTGTGGATGTAGACAAACTTATTCTACAGGATGGCTAGGAAGGAAATTGGGTAAAAAAATTATGCTCCTTCATGTTTACACAAAGAAGGTGAAAACATATCCACACAAAAACCTGCATATAAACGTTTATAGCAGGTTTATTCATAATTGCCCAAACTTGGAAGCAACCAAAATGTCTTTATGTAGGTGAATGGATAGTTCAAATGGTCCATCCAGACAACTGAATATTATTCAGCATTAAAAAGAAATGAGTTTTCAGGTGCCTGGGTGGCTCAGTGGGTTAAAGCCTCTGCCTTTGGCTCAGGTCATGATCTCACTGTCATGGGATCGAGGCCCGCATTGGGCTCTCTGCTCGGCAGGGAGCCTGCTTCCTTCTCGCCCTCTGCCTGCCTCTCTGTCTACTTGTGATCTCTCTCTCTGTGTCAAATAAATAAATAAAAATGTTTTTAAAATGTTTTGTTTACTTAATTGAGAGTGAGTGAGAGAACATGAACAGGGGCAGAGGGAGAGGGAGAAGCAGACTCCCCTGCTGAGGAGGGAGCCAGAAGTGGGGCTCCATCCCAGGACCTTGGGGTCATGATTGGAGCTGAAGGCAGATGCCCAACTGACTGAGCCACCCAGGTGCCTCTTGAATTATTTCTTTATACAGCTTCACCTCCTTTGGGATACCTAGGTAGCTCAGTCAGTTGGGCATCTGCCTTCGACTAGGGTCATGATCTCAGGGTTCTGGGAGGGAGCCCTGCATGTGGGTCCCTGCTGGGCAGGAAACCTGCTTCTCCCTCTCCCACTCTTTCTGTTTGTGTTCCCTCTCTTGCTATGTCTCTCTCTGTCATATAAATAAATAAATAAAATCTTAAAGACACACACACACACAAAAACTTCACCTCCTTTGTTTGTCTTTGCTCATTTTCTTCCCACTCCTTATTATTTGGAATAACTTCGTTAGGAGAATATTTTGTGTGATTCTTTAAAGACTTTTTTCTACTTTGACTTCCATTAATATTTTGACATTGTAAGAACTTCTTGCCTTTGGGGCGCCTGGGTGGGCTCAGTTGGTTAAGCAACTGCCTTGGGCTCAGGTCATGATCCCAGAGACCTGGAATCAAGTCCCACATCGGGCTCCCTGCTCGGCAGGAAGCCTGCTTCTCACTCTCTCACTCCCACTGCTTGTGTTCCCTCTCTGGCTGTGTTTCTCTCTGTCAAATAAATAAAATCTTTAAAAAGAAAAAAAAAAGGACAATATCATCTTTGACACTTTCTCTGTGCTCCCACTCATTACAAGTCTTCCCTCACCCCCAGACATAATCAATGTTCTTAATTTTGTGAATATCAATTGCTTGCTCTTTAAATATTTATTACATCTTAAAATCACCAAACAATATATTATAGTTTTTATCCTTTCAATCTCCTCTGCCTCCTTCCTGTTTCCTGCAGACCAAAGTTAACATCTTTTATCCTTTTATTTTTTTTTTAAGATTTTATTTTTTTAGGAGCCCTTGGGTGGCTCAGTTGTTAAGCGTCTGCCTTGAGCTCAGGTCATGATCCCAGGGTCCTGGGATCGAGCCCTACATGGGAGCCTGCTTCTCCCTCTCACACTCTTCCTGCTTGTGTTCCTTTTCTTGCTGTGTCTCTGTCAAATAAATAAATAAAATATTTTTAAAAAATAAAGATTTTATTTTTTTAAAGTAATCTCCAGGGACGCCTGCCTGGGTGGCTCAGTCGATTAAATATCTGCCTTCAGCTCAGGTCATTATCCCAGGGATATGGCCAGAGGGAAAAGGAAACATCCGGAGAGGCAGAAGGTCCAGTTGATGAGTTCTCCAGGAGAGGTGAATGTTAGGAGTTACAGAGTCACCACATGGTGAGGAAAAGGATGGTAAGAAACATGGCCCTTGGCAAGCACGAGGAAGAACATTGAAGAAAGGTTTTGGCTTCACACTCCCTTCCTCCCTCTGTAGTACCCTTTCTTCTCTCCTCCACTACTGAAATTCTATTTCTCCTTCAACTTCAGCTCAAATGCCGCCGCCTCCAAGAAAGCTCCCTGAGTTGCATGGCTGACATCTAGTCCCCCTACCCCATCTCCCCCACCTCCCATCCCACCAACCCACATCTTTCTTTATACCTCTTTCTTGTCCCTCACAGGCTGTTTCAGTTATAGGCAGTCACTTGTCTTTGCATTGTCTTTCACATGCAATAAATAGCAACTCCATTAGGACAAGAACAGTATCTTAAAAAAAAAAAAAAATCAATCCCTATGTTTCTCAGCACGGTGCATTACAAAGTGGAAGTCACGGGGCGCCTGGGTGGCTCAGTTGGTTAAGCGACTGCCTTCGGCTCGGGTCATGATCCCGGAGACCCGGGATCGAGTCCCACATCGGGCTCCCTGCTCGGCGGGAAGCCTGCTTCTCCCTCTCTCACTCCCCTTGCTTGTGTTCCCTCTCTGGCTGTGTTTCTCTCTGTCAAATAAATAAAGTCTTAAAAAAAAAAAAATACAAAGTGGAAGTCACTAATAAATGTTCACTGATTGAATGACCTCAAGAATTCATTAGGTGAAACAGTGCCGGGGCGCCTGGGTGGCTCAGTTGGTTGAGCAACTGCCTTCGGCTCAGGTCATGATCCTGGAGACCCGGGATAGAGTCCCACACTGGGCTCCCTGCTCGGCGGGAAGCCTGCTTCTCCCTCTCTCACTCCCCCTGCTTGTGTTCCCTCTCTGGCTGTGTTTCTCTCTCTCAAATAAATAAAACCAAAAAAAAAAAAAAAAAAGAAAGAAAGAAAGAAAGAAAGAAAGAAAGAAAGAAAGAAAGAAAGAAACAGCGCCATGTGCAGAATAGGGCATTTGAATTTTTTGGTCATTCAGTTAGTACTTACTGATCATGTGTTACTCCATGGTGTGGCCACGTGCCTGGGGACTGGGAGCACCGCCCTGAATAAAAGAGACAAAAACATTCATCCCCAGGGAACTTACACTGAAGTTATGCATTTGTTTTCTGACTGTGTGTACTTGGGGAGAACCCCCTGGTGTGTTCTCATGGAGGAGAAGTTCCCCAAGAGGTGCCTCCTCTCCTCTCACCCTAAAATCTTCATGACACATCTGACATTCAGAAAAGTGGGTTGCTATCCAGTTAGCCACCAGGGGCACTATAGGCACAGAAAAAAAAAATCAGCTGGCTGATTGTTCCTTTTTTTTTTTTTTTTTTTTTTTCCCCCTCTGGAGGCACTAAACTGATAACCCACAATCTATTACAGCAGCCAGACCCACAAACCAGGAACATCTGCAACTGCTGGCATTTCCCTTGGGGACATAAGCAAGGAAACTATCAAAAGCCATACTTGATTTTTTTGTGAAAGAAGAGTAGGAAAGGGGTCCCAGGGATCAAGCCCGCCTTGGGCTTCCTGCTCAGCAGGGAGCCTGCTTCGCTCTCTCCCTCTGCCCCTCCTCCTCACTTGTGCTCTTTCTCTCAAATAAATCTAGGAAAAAGAGGAACCCGAGGGGCTGAGTCTGATGTGTCTGCTTTTGGCTCAAGTCATGATCCCAGGGTCCTGGGGATCAAGTCCCATATTAGGCTCCCAGAGTTTGCTTCTCCCTCTTCCTTGGCTGCTCCCCCTGCTTGTGCTCTCTGTGTGTCAAATAAAGAAAATATTTTTTGAAAATAAAAATTTTTTTAAATGTAAGAAAAAAAAGAGTAGGAAAGATGATGTGCTTCCAGATTTATTAATTTTGTGAACATTAAGGTGATGGTCACCCAGCTTCCATTCATGCTTTTGTGTCTAGTCCCAAATCCTGAATTGCACTTTGATCCTAGACAACTGTTTCTTCATTTGGTCATAAATTTTCCATGTGAGGATGGAAATTTTGGAATAGGTGGTAGTATGCAACATCACATTGGGGGTAATGGTTGGTGCAGGGGGTGCACCTGTCACACAAGTGTGTTCATTTTTCTGGATCTTAAAGATTTGGGGAATAGGATAAAGACAATGAGCCCTCTCTCCATGTATTGCCAGGCTCATGATCTGCAACCATTTAGGGCATTCACTGGATTCTGACACCATCGATGGCCCTTGGGTAAGCAGCTCTGCCCTATATCCTGTGTGGGTGCCCACCCTGACCAGTCCCTCCCACTCAGGGAATCATTTCTGGCAAAGCACTCCAACCGTAGAGGAGCAGTTCAGAGACTGATGCACTTTAGGACGGCAGCTTTTATTTTCAAGAATTGAGACATTAGGGGCACCTGGCTAGCTCCAGGATGGAGCATGTGACTCTTCTCAGGGTTGTAAGTTCAAACACCATGTTGGGTGCAGAGATTATTGAGACATTAAGAAATGCCTCTTTGGGCAGAAGAAATGTGTCATTGTCATGTTCTCCAGACCCTGCAACCCACCTCTCAGTGAAGTCTTATCTGATGACCACTTTCTAGAAAGTTGCAAACAGTTCAAGACTGATCTTTGCAGACTTTCACTCAAAATTGACTTGTTGGGGCATCTGGGTGACTCAGTTGGTTAAGTGTCTGACTCCTGATTTTTTATTTTTAAAGATTTCATTTATTTACGGAGGAAGCAGGCTCCCTGCTGAGCAGAGAGTCCGATGCGGGCCTTGATCCCAGGACCCTGTGACTCTTGATTTTAGCTCAGGTCATGATCTCAAGGTCATGAGATCATGTCCCGTGAGATGGATCACACGGAATCTGCTTGTCCCTCTCCCTCTGCTCCTTCCTCCACTTGTGCTCTCACTCTCTCCCATAAATAAATAAACAAAATCTTAAAAACAAAACAAAACACTGACTTTCTGCTGCCATTGCTATGGGTACTGTTAACCCAAGAAAGATTTTTTTCTTGGTGCCCCAGCAATACAACCTGCCTGAAGGTGGCTTCTCTAGATTTCCCCAACCTGGGAGCTTCCTTCAGCTTCTCCATGCAAATGAGGTGTAGGATAGAGCTGGCCAGATGGAAGGGGCACCCTGGGCTTCCTGGCTCTAATCATAGAAATACAGAGTGGCTACTGGTGTCCTTATAAAAGATGTGCTGCATGAAAAGGCACATCAGAACGCCTGGAACACTGTAGGCACTTAATACATGAAAGCTATTGGATGGGAATGCACACATGAACAGAATTATTCATACACACAGATGAACACAACATGTTCTCTCTGGAGTGGAAGGGATAACCCTGGGGCAGGAACCCAGCACTGAATTTTTTTCAGGAGTCATATCTGTCCAAAGCTGGTGAGATGGAGCAAATCAGAGGACTATCCCCAGGAGGCCACTGTGCAAATGACCTTCTTTCTCAGGCATCTTGCCCCTTGACCGCAATGAGTTCTTTGGAACTGGACACTGTGGGCAGGCTGGAGGGAAGGAGTGTGTAGGATCCCATCTGGAACCTGCACAAAGGGATGATGCTGAGGGTTCCAAGAGTCTACACTGAAGAGACAAGGGGTGGAGGGAAAGTTACTTCACTTCAATGGTTAGATCTAATTCACTGGGACCATTCCTGCTTCCACTCAGTGTCTGGCCCACAGTGAGTCCCAGACAATGGAGTTAATCCTATCACTTACACTTGCGGAAAATGAAGGGCTGTGCCATGTTCATCCCTGGAGCCAGAAATTTGCTCTGGTTTCACTCTCGGACCTACTCACGGCATAAGCCCAAGCCAACAATGAAAAGGGAAAATCAGTCCCCTTCCTCCACCCTTGGAGCCCGGTCTCAGTCAGAGGAGCATGCGACTTTTGATCTCAGGAATAGTGCTTCCAGCCCCACTGGGGTGTAGAGACAAAGATAAATAAACTTTAAAAAAAAATTTTTTTTTTTTCCCAGAACAGCCTCGTGCAAAAGCAACGTCGCTGTTGCCCCTGTGCTTTTGCTCCCTTAGCAGCGCAACCTGCTTCTCACCCTCAACACCGGCGATTTGGGCCCAGAGGAGACAGTCTGCTCCCTTCTCCGCCCGGAGTCGGGGAAAGGGAGAGGTTAAGCGGCTGCGCCTTGGTGTGGCGAACACCCAAGGTGCTGTAGCACTCTCCCCCAGGCGGGGGGCGGCAGCTAAGTTCTCTCTCACTCTCCCCCTCCCTTGCTCCGGGCCATCCCAGCCTTCCGGGAGCAGATTCCTGCGGTCCTCGGGTGGGAGCGCGTCCCCAGCCAGGCGCTCGCCTAACCTGCAGCCGCGCCCGGCTCAGCCCTCCGCTCCTTCCCAGCTCCCTCTACCACTGGCACCCCCAGTCGGAACTCCTGCGGGCGGGAGAAGGAACGCGATCCCTTCCTGTTCTGCATTGAAATGGTTTCGTGTGTCCTTGAACTCTCTTCAAAATTCATTTCAGTTTTTCCTTAGGGCGCTTGCTGACCCTGGACGGTGTCTTGGGGTCATAACTGAGCCTTAGACGGAGCTTACCTCCAGTTTTGGCCTGCTGGTCCCAAGCAACTGGAGTCACAGGAAATCCTGCCCTTGCACCTAGGTCTATAACTCCTGCCCTCCGGGAGCTCCCACCGGTGGCGAAGGGACGGTACAGAGCTTCCGGACCTAACGCTGCCATCTCTAGTCTCCCGCTAAATTTGCCCAAAGAGTCCTCATCTCTTCCACAGAGTTCATTGGTTTGTACTCAACGGGTGCCCGTCACATCCCATGGTGTGATCCCAGGTTGCAGCTTGGAGGGAAGAGTCTGGGGGCGAGCAGCTCTGGTCTTCTGCGGAGGCTCTGGAGCTAATGACCCGTGTGAATCGGAAAGCAGGGGCTGGAAACAGCCGCCCGCGGGGCTTACCAGCACGAGGAAAAGAGCCTCTGCGTCCCCTCCTCCGCTTCCTCTCCTCCACCCCACACGCCTGGGGGACGCAGGCGTCGCCCCAGCCCACCGTGCAGACCTCTGGGGCCTGGAAGGCCCTAGAGAATGGCCAGAGACAAGCACTCCCTCGGGTGGAGGGCCTAGAGCCGTGGAGGGCCTAGAGCCGGACGCTAGGATTTTACACATACAAATGCCAAGGTTTCAGTTAGTGAATGGGGCAAGGGGTAAATCCTGCTCCCGAGATACTTGTACTCTCCACGACAGGGCCAGCTGCAAGTGCGTTCCCCTGCAGACACTACTAAGACATTTTCAGAATCCAGCGACCCTGAAGGGAAACTAGTCATGAGGTAACAACTGCGTTTTTATCTCAAAGCTCTGTGCTTTTCATCGTGGAAAGTCTCAGGATTGTTCCTGACAGTTACACTTCAAAGCTCATCACAGATCACTGGCAGTGTTGGCACTGAGCAGCGATGTGGGGAACTGATGAAAATTTATATGTATTAAAGAGTGGACCATTATTCCATGATATATACATATATCAATTATATTGTATATCTTAAGCTAATTCAATGTTATAGGTCAATCAAAAATAATACACGTGCAGGAAAAAAAAAGAGCGATCACCTGTTCCACCATACTACTTGTATAAACACCTTCATGCTAAGACAAGGCCTCCTCTTAGAGAGAATCCCCATAGATTTAAGGGAGGGGTTTGAAGTTTTCACTTCCAAAAGTAACCCAGGATAACGCACCCATCTAAGTTGTGGCAGGAGTTTGTTCACTCAAAACTCTGCCTAACTGGGCAATAAAGGAAAAGCTGGGAGGGTTCTTCCCAGGGCTGTCACTTTGTAGATGAATCACTTGGGGCAATTTGCTTTTAGCCTCTGTCTCTCTGTTTCCTCTCCAGAGAAATGAGATGGATTTGTAATAACAATGTCTACCACAGAGAGGATGTAAGAAGATTAATAACATAACATACTTAGAATGGGCAAGTGGTTCATAGCAAGCATTCTACCTAAATGTCAGGTGTTACAATTATCCTCTTTAATTAATTAATTTTGTTATTGAGATCTATTTGGCATATAGCATTATATCAGTTTAGGTGTACAACAAAATGATTTGATATACGATATATCGCAAAATGATTGCCACAATAAGGCTAGTTAACATCCACCACCACGCACACGATTTTTTTTCTTATAATGAGAACTTTTAGGATCTACCCTCTCAATAACTTTCACATATATAATATAGTATCAGTAATAATAGGCACCATGCTATACATCAAATTATCTTCTTTAATTCTTTTTTTTTTAAGATTTTATTTATTTGACAGAGAGAGATCACAAGTAGACAGAGAGGCAGACCCACTGAGCCACCCAGGCCCCCCTTCTTTAATTCTCAAAACACCTTGACAAAAGATCTTAGAATCACAATTTTAGGGCTCCTGGGTGGCTCAGTGGGTTAAAGCCTCTGCCTTCTACTCAGGTCATGATCTCAGGGTCCTGGGATCGAGGCCCGCATTGGGCTCTCTGCTTAGCACAGAGCCTGCTTCCTCCTTTCTCTCTCTCTGCCTCTCTGTCTACTTGTGATCTCTGTCAAATAAACAAATAATATCTTTAAAAAAAAACCAGAATAACAATTTTACAGATAAATGAAGCTCCTCTTTCCAAGAAGCTCTTCCACTCAGTAGTACTACTACAGTGCCTGTTGCTGTGATCATCAATCCTGTTCAACACTCCTCACCTCTGACTCACCACTAAGTCCAGTAAAGGCTCAAAGGAGTCTTAGAGAGTCTTGAGGGAAGGCAGAAGGAACAGTGGGTTCTGACTTATAGGATATGCTGGAAGTAGGCAGATGGGAGCATCCTGGATGCTGGCCAGTGAGGGCAACAGGAATTCAGGGTCTGAAGATTGGGCCTGCAGGCATCAGTGACTATAGGTCTGCATAAGAAAGTGTTTGAGGCATTCTGTTAAGATTAATTGGGGGATGCGAAGTTGAGTTATGAGGGTTTTTTGGGGAGGGTGTCTGATATGGTTGGGAATAGGGATCAATACAATCTGTGATGTGAGGTCACATCCAGGATCAGTGATCCAGGTTGAATAGGGTCAGTGTCCTGTGCGACTCTCTGGGGGTTGATCACGGGTGATGTTAAGCAGTGACTGGGCATGTGAGGGGTAAAAGCAGGACCCTCCCCCCCCAGCTTGTTCCTACATTAGGGAGAACAAAGTAACTTAGTGAAAAACTTAGTGATCAGAATCTCCTTCAGTTGGGGAGAGAGTCTTACAGTGAATGGATTGTGGAGCTCTACTAAGCTTTAGCTGGTTGACGAATGGCAGAGCCCAGCCTTGCCAGGACATGCCCAGGGAGATATTGCAATTTTGTTTGAATAAAAACACAGTTTTTGAGAAACCAATGGTAGCAGTTTTCCACTGTGATTGTTAAGTAAAAGAATTTTCTGTTTTAACACATTTACCCTTTTCCCTTTTCTTTTAACTTAACACTCGGAGAATGAAAGAAAGTATCGCATCTCTGCCAATCTCTGCCACAGACACTCTTGAATCCATGAATCAGAACCCCTGAATCATCTGAGGCCACAAAGAGCTGTCAAGGTGGGTGTCAAGGTGAGCAGCAGCTTCATGCCCACCAGGCGACCCCCTCCTAGGAGGTTTCCCTGAGGGAAACAGAAATCCATACACTTGTCTTGGAGCTTTGGGAGAATCCCCCATTTTAGATATAGAAATGATCTCCAAGTCTGTGTCTTGAAGGTGCTCACTTTACTGTTCTGTTAATTTGTTAAAGGACTTTATTTTTAAGTAATCTCTGCACCCAGTGTAGGGCTTGAACTTAACAACCTTGAGATCAAGAGTCGCATGCTCTACCCACTGAGCCAGCCAGGCGTCCCTACTGTTCTGTTACTTTAAAATCAACTCTCCTTAGAAGGATAGAGATCCGGATGCCTGGGTGGCTCAGTTCCTTAAGCGACTGCCTTCTGCTCAGGTCATGATCCCAGAGACCTAGGATCGAGTCCCACATCGCAGGAAGCCTGCTTCTCCCTCTCTCACTCCCCCTGCTTGTGTTCCCTCGCTGGCTGTGTTTCTCTCTGTCAACTAAATAAAATCTTTATTAAAAAAAAAGGATATAGATCTACAGATCCTTTACATCTCATAACTCTATATCTCCAGTTTAAAACTAATATCACTTACTGTATTTGAAAAATAAAATACATTACTGAAAAACTAGATATTTTCCCTTAGGAAGGGGCAGTATCTATGGGCCTTGAAGACTTCGGGATCAGTTTTCAGGCATTTTCTGGGAATTTAATACATGCTTACTAAAAAAAAAAAAAAAAATCTTCTTGATGCCACTTTGAGTGGCTGGGTCCAATCTCTGAGAAATGCTGGCAGAGTGAAGGCTAGTTCTTCTGTTGCTAAAGCAAATTCACTGCAGCCTCTTCAGTGGAAGTTTTGCTCTGAGTGCTCTTTCATAAATGGACCGAGACTTTCTCATTGTCCTCAGGAGGCCTGGATGCACAGGGAAAAAGTAAAGCCCATGCTGAAAGGCATTATTGAACCGGAGACCTCAAATCTTCAGTCTAAAGCATCCCAAACAGCGCTAGTCCTGACTGGGTATGCCTATGACGGAGGAATGAGGAAATATCTAAGTTATTCTTGGATCCCAACTTAAAATCATCATTGTGTTCCACGTGTCCTAACACTCAGAAATGAAAGGTTTCTCATTACACCAGCAATGATGAGGCAAGATCAGTCATGGTATTTTACCCAGGAAGCCTGTATGATGCTCAAGTCAGGGTCACCAGGCTGTCACATGGCTCCTGCATCCAGAATCTCCCTGATGCCAGGTCCCCTCCATTCACTCAGTGTCATCTGCAAAGAGAGCCCTGCTACCAAAATCCCATTACCCACGGTCTCTCTCGCTCCACATCCCAACCACAAAGCATTACTCCACCCTCCACAGCCTGTTGTGTTTTTTTTTTGTTTTTTTTTGTTTTTTTTTTTAAGATTTTATTTATTTGACAGAGAGAAACACAGCCAGAGAGGGAACACAAGCAGAGGGGAGTGAGAGAGGGAGAAGCAGGCCTCCCGCCGAGCAGGGAGCCCGATGTGGGACTCGATCCCGGGTCTCCGGGACCACGACCTGAGCCGAAGGCAGCCGCTCAACCAACTGAGCCACCCAGGCGTCCCAGCCTGTTGTTCTTTAACTGAAAAGATCACATCAGGTGGCAAGATGCACAGAGCCTTGTGTTTGCAGGTGTTCAACAATCCTTACTGCAGTTTTTTGCTTGCTTTTCTATCTGATGAGGAATTTCTACAATGAATGTGTTGTTGTTTATTTTTTTTTAAAGCAAAAAGTAAAAAAGAAACTTCCAAGTGCTCCTTTTGGAAAGTAGAAGTAGTCTTCCTCCTTAGGCGTGACTGAGGTGCAAATCTCCGTGTTACCTCATGGGCTGAAGGGCTTGGACTGAAGAGAACCCGGATCCCAGACGCCCCCACTCCTGCAGTCCCTGGGAGCTGCGACTGACATTTTTCAGATGCTTCCCGTACCTAGCTCCCTAAAAGCCCTGGGGAGGTGGGTTTCCTGAACCCGAGGCGAGTACCCTGCTTGCTTCATTCACATTTATATTTTGTTTTGAACAGCCCGGTTTTAGGAAGGACAAGAAACTCAGAGTCAATTCCAAGTCAAAATACAGGTCATGTAAAATACAGACTAAAGGCTGCACCTGACACCTGCTGCAATGCACGTGGTTTAAATGGCATCAAAGGGGGGCAGCCTGCAGGACCTCGTGGCGCAATGGTAGTGCATTTGACTCCAGATCAGAAGACTGTGTGTTCAAATTTCACTGGGGTCAGGGCGGTGGCTTTTCTGTTTAGGTCGTTCTCTTCCTATTCTTATCAGGATTTTGCCTTAAAGAGGGCACCAGGAGACACTGTTAAAAAGTGGGGGTTTTTAGGGGCACCTGGGTGGCTCAGTTGCTTAAGCGACTGCCTTCGGCTTGGGTCATGATCCCGGAGACCTGGGATCGAGTCCCACATTCGGCTCCCTGCTCGGCGGGAAGCCTGCTTCTCCCTCTCTCACTCCCCCTGCTTGTGTTCCCTCTCTCGCTGTGTTTCTCTCGGTCAAATAAAGAAAATCTTTAAAAAAAAAAAGTGGGGTTTTTTGGTTTTGTTTTAATTGGGTCACTAGAGGGGCATGGCACAATGTCCCTGGCCAATATCTGTATGACCTTGATGAAGATGCTGGTTTCCCAATTCTCCCCCACTTCCACCCCTAGACTTTTCATGGTTTGAGCATACTGTCAAAAGCCCCAGAGCAGGGATGCCTGGGTGTCAGAGTCGGTTTTAGTTCAAGTAATGATTTCAGGGTCCTGGCATCCAGTCCCGCCTGGGGCTCCCAGCACAGTGTAGAGTCATTCTCTCTCTCCCTCCCTTTCTGTCCTCCAGCTCATGCTGTATCTCTCTCTAAAATAAATAAATAAAATCTTAAAAAGAAAAAAGGCTCCTGAACATTGTGGTTAAAGAAAATACTGTGAGCTTGATTGAAAATTTATGTCGAAGATGCTGTTCTTGAACTTTCTGAAAGCAGAAATTATGCTGGCATTTACCACCTTTAAATTTAGAATTTTATTTTTTTTAAGTAGGCTCCTTGCCTAGTGTGGGGTTTGAACTGACCACCCTGAGATCAAGAGTCACATGTGTAGGGACTGAGTCCACCACATACTCCAATTTAGGATTCATTTAAATGCATCCCTCCAATAGGGATTTGAAACAATCCAGCTTTAGACACAAACTAGTTACCCTGACCTGAGAGTGAGGAGAAACACAGGCCAGCAGAAATTGAGATCATGGTGGACTTACCAGGATTAAATTTTCATTGCATCAGCCTCACTCCCCCTTCAGCTTAGAAGTCTAAGTGGGTTGCCTGGGTGGCTCAGAGGGTTAAGCCTCTGCCTTTGGCTCAGGTCATGATCTCAGGGTCCTGGGATCAAGCCCTACATCGGGCTCTCTTGGGGGGGAGGGGGTCAGGGGAAACCTGCTCTCCCCTTTTCTTTACCTGCCTCTCTACTTATTTGTGATCTCTCTCTGTGTCAAATAAACAAATAAAATCTTTAAAAAAAAAATAAAAGTCCAGGGGCGCCTGGGTGGCTCAGTTGGTTGAACAACTGGCTTCGGCTCAGGTCATGATCCCAGAGACCGGAGATCGAGCCCCACATCGGGCTCTCTGCTCCACAGAAAGCTTCCTTCTCCCTCTCTCACTCCCCCTGCTTGTGTTCCCTCTCTCACTGTGTTTCTCTCTGTCAAATAAATAAATAAAATCTTTAAAAAAAATAAAAGTCTGTCCTTCACTGGGGAGAGTATGTGCTATGGTAAGAAGAAAAACAAAATAAATAAATAAATGTCTGTCCACTGTTGAGCTTAAAAAAAAAAAAAAAAAAAAAAAGCAAGCATCCTCTAGAGATGTATTTTTTCTTTTTTTAAAGAGCAATCTCTACACCCGGCCTGAGGCTCGATCTCAGGATCCAGAGAATAAGGGTCCCAAGTCCTATCCACCCAGCCAGCCAGTCACCCCTGTAAGCATGCTTTTTAAAGCTCCTAATGATTGATGAAATCTTGGAATCAACAGCATAGCATCCGCTTTGAAGCCACACTGATGTGAATGTGAAACCTTCTGCACCAATCAGATTTGTTACTGTGGGGACACCATCACAAGCTCCAGATCCTTCTTACGTATTTAACATAGGGTCATTTCCTCACTTTTCAGTTTCACAGTTCAACGTTTGCTATCCAGACATCCAGACGGTTTGGGATTCTCTGGGTTTGGGAATTCTTTGGGCTTCTGGTTCTTTCATTAGGAGATGTACCAAGTAAGGTGAAAAGGTCGGTAAACAGGAGGGGAGGGTGCCTCGAGGAATATTTGTCTTCACCATTCAGAATTCCCCCCCCAGGTTTTAAGGCACCCACTGTCCTTCCCTGCAGCACTGTTGGTCCCACCTCTTTTTTTTTTTTTTTAAGATTTTATTTATTTATTTGACAGAAACACAGCGAGAGAGGGAATACAAGCAAGGGGAGTGAGAGAGGGAGAAGCAGGCTTCCCACCGAGCAGGAAGCCCGATGAGGGGCTCGATCCCGGATCTCTGGGATCATGACCTGAGCCGAAGGCAGTGGCTTAACCAACTGAGCCACCCAGGCGCCCCAAATAAATAAATTCTTAAAAAAACAAAACAAAACACAGCTTTATGGAAGGAAAGGAGAGGAGAAAGGAAGGAACCTCAAGCAAGAAAGAAAAAGGTTGCAAAACTTGGATGCCCCAACAGACAGCCCAGTGTATTTCTCATTTAAATGTTTGTAGAGCTGGTTTACAGGGCATCTGCAACTAGTGTTCCCTTGTCAGGTTCTTGTTTTACATTAAATATTATCCATTCGTTCCACATTTACAGGTATGAGACATCCATTTCTTCCTTTTTTTTTTTAAGCTATCTCTTTTTTTTTTTTGTTTTAAGATTTTTATTTATTTGACAGAGAGAAACACAGCCAGAGAGGGAACACAAGCAGGGGGAGTGAGAGAGGGAGAAGCAGGCTTCCCACGGAGCAGGGAGCCCGATGTGGGACTCGATCCCGGATCTCTGGGATCATGACCTGAGCCGAAGGCAGTCGCTCAACCAACTGAGCCACCCAGGCGCCCCTTAAAGTGATCTCTATGTCCAACGTGGGGTTTGAACTCACAACCCAGAGCTCAAGAGTCACAAGTTCCACAGCTCAGCCAGCCAGTCACCCCAATGTCCCCTTTGTTTGTGTAAGGTCTAGTTTTGGAATTCAAGCCGCCATCCTGTTTGCTCAGAAAAACAGCTCCAGGTGTTATGGATAAATGGCCCCTGGAAAACAAAGGCGAGCCAGGTTGGTGGGGAAATGCCCAATCAGTAACCCCCTTAATCTCCCTTCCTGAGAGTGTCCTGGGGAGGTATTTAGATGCAAACTAAGAATGGGTGGCCCATTACTGGAACTCAGGGTTGGATGGGAATGCCCAGGTGCCCCCACCTCCAGGGTCCAGTGCCCATGCAAGTGCAAATTAACTCAGGCAAGCCACGTGAATGGGTCAGCTCAGGTGTGGATGTGTCGGCTTGTGATTTGGGGGGATGCCTATAAAAGCTGGCCTGAGAAGTCGGTGCGGTCCTTTTCTCCCCGGAGAGAAGAGACCCTGGCCTCAGGGCCAGTAAGATTCTGATGCTTGGCGCGAAATAAAACTTTGCTTGACCTTTGCTTTTTTATCAGCCTCAGTTCTTTGACCAACGGACCCTACTAGTTTGAATTGGTTTCTTTTCCAGAATATCAAGAGAATTCTTCATTAATCCTTCTGATAGAAGAGAACATGAAAAAAAAATTGAAATTTGCCAAACAATTAAGTCAAACATTTTTCCCCCAAGAGAGGAGATTTCTGGGCTAAAGGATGGAGAGGTTTCTCTCATTAAAATGTCCAAAAAGAGACAGATGTCTTGGCCTTAGCCAGAAGTCCATTTTCTGTGGTGGATGTGGTTCCTACTCTGAGACGAACCCAGTTGGATTTTCCCTTTTTGTGTAAAGCCAAAGGCTCTGCACAATCGAGGAGCCGAAGAGGTAATAAAGTGACTTTGTCATCTTATCTAGCCCAAGGGGCACAGCTGGGGCATGCTGCTGCTTTCTGTTCAGGGTCACTGGCCATCTGACCCTCACTCTTCTCTGCTCTACTGAGATTTGGGAATATGTGCTTTCTGGAACTGAGCCCTGGGACTAACATACAGGGACTCCACAAAGCTCCTCCATACTCTATTTTTTTTTTTAAGATTTTATTTATTTGGGGGCGCCTGGGTGGCTCAGTTGGTTAATCAACTGCCTTCGGCTCAGGTCATGATCCTGGAGGCCCGGGATCGAGTCCCACATCGGGCTCCCCGCTCGGCGGGAAGCCTGCTTCTCCCACTCTCAGTCCCTCTGCTTGTGTTCCCCCTCTAGCTGTGTTTCACTCTGTCAAATAAATAAATAAAATCTTAAAAAAAAAGGCACCCCTAAATATATATATATATATATATATATATATATATACACTTTTTTTTTTTTTTTTTTAAGTAGGCTCCATGCCCAGCCTGTGCTGAGCTTGATTTCAGGACTCAAGACTTGGGCTGAGATCCAGATGCTCAACCAGCGGAGCCACCCTGGTGCCCCTAAGCAGGGTTTTATAAACTGCGCCAAGGAGTTTATGCCTTATTCCAAGGCAGAGGGAAATCACTGCAGGGTTCTGAGGAGAGTGACATAAACATTTAATTTTTAAATGTTCCTCTTGCCTGTCTTGAATAGCATGGATTGAGAAAGGCAATATTAGATGTGGAGAGACTATTCAGGTGACTATGGTCACCATGGTAATCTGGACTGGAATAACAATTGATTTCTTCTGGTTTCTGAAGTGTTTCTGCACAAAGGACAATCTTTCATCTGGTTGCTCATTCGCTCAAGGGTATGGGCCCTTCTAGTACCGATGTTCATAAACTCCAGGTCTGGGGGCGCCTGGGTGGCTCAGGTCATGATCTTGGAGACCCCGGATCGAGCCCCACATCGTGCTCCCTGCTCCGTGGGAAGCCTGCTTCTCCCTCTCTCACTCCGCCTGCTTGTGTTCCCTCTCTGGCTGTGTTTCTATCAAATAAATAAAATCTTTAAAAAAAAACAAAACAAAACCCAGGTCTGCACAATTTTCCACCTCAAAGTCAATCTCGGTACTTGCCTCTTTTTCACATCTAACTTTTCCTTGTGAACTCATTGCTAGATCATTTTTTTCCTTTTATATTTCGTAGTTCAGGACAATGGCTTCTCAACCCTGCCTATGGTTTTTATCAACCAGAATATTTCTCAATAAAATCACTAGCACTCACTTTACAGATTTGGGCTTTATTGAAGAATGAGAAATACCAAGGAAGAGATTTTGTGTAGCAGACCCCCACACCACCACCAATTAATAGACACTGAAAATATTTGGAGCTTTTAATTTTTTATGTTGTTGTTATTATTTTTTAGGATTTTACTTATTTGAGAGAACAAGGGAGAGCAAGCACAAGAGGGTAAGGTGGGGCCGAAAAAGAAGGAGCAGCAGACGCCCCAGCTGAGTAAGGAGCCTGATGCAGGGCTCCATCCCTGGACCCTGGGATCAGGACCCGAGCTGAAGGCAGATCCTTAAACATCTGCGCAACCCAGCTTTTAAACCGCACGTTCTCATTTTATTCAGAGAGGAGACCTATCAGATGAGGTATTATCTCCATCTTAAGGATGGTCCTGAAGGCCTGCAGTTCTCTCCCTTCGCTCTGCAGACGCCCCCACCAGAGGACCGGCCCAAATGTCCCCGAGCCCTCTGGGAAGTGGAGTCCTTTCGCCGGGACCCCCGACCCGGCGCGGTCGCCTCCAAGTGCGCAGATGCGACTCCAGACGGAGCCTCGGGCTCGAGCCTTTTGTTTCCCCGCCGTTCAGTGAGCCCGGAAAGCGACTCCGTCCGCCCCTTTCGTCCCTCCCTGAGCGCAGCCCAGCGGGGACCCGCGCTGTGGCCGGAGCCGAGTCCGCAGCGCGTCCAGGGGTAAGAGAAAGCTGGGCCCGAGGCGCGGGTCTCTAGGCTCAGGTCGGGTCTTCAGTTTCCCGCCCCCGCGAGGGAAGGCCCGGGTCCTGCCGACGCGTCCCGGGTCCACTGCCTGGCGCTCAACGTACTCCTCCCGCTACCCTGCTTGGAAGGCGAGCCGGGTTCGTGGGTTTAGCTGCAAGCCAGGAGTCGTCCCGGAAGCGCAGTTGCCGCTAATCCCTCTGGGAAGTGGAGTCCGGGAGCTCGAAGGAGGCGTGGCCGACAGGAGGATTTTTTTAGGAGCCGGGAAGATTGAGCGGCTCCGGTCGGATTTGGCCTTAAGTTTTGCCACTCTGCCAAGAACCTTATCTGAACTTCTGGGACACACAAAAAAATGGGGTCCGTGTGTTTCTCATTAGCCTTCTGTTCTTTGCTCTATCAGAGTTTTGGAGCCTTTCTATATTTTGGGGTCAATGCAAGGATTTGGCTCTTGTGTCCCCCCTCCCCCGCCCCCCCGCCGCCTCCCCAAGAGCTTGGAATGCAAGGCTTTGGTCAGAAGCAAGGAAAAGCTCTGTTGCCGTGTAGTTTGCAAACCTAGGAAATGCAGCCTTCAGCTACAAACCAAGAGTACACCGAGAAGGCGAAGGATTAGGCTCTGGGTTAAAGAGGCACAAACCACAAGTTTCAGGTGACAAATGACAAGCAGGATAGTTAATAAGTTATTTCTGGCGGCAGTTTTAGGATGTGGTAGCCATTCAAAAGCATGGACTTTTTTTTTTTTTTTTCAAATTTTGTTGAATTTTGTGCCACCTTGTCACCTTAGGCTGCACTGACTGGTTTTGTTCCTCATGGTTATTCAACCTGATTAAAAGTTTAATTTTTCTCACTTGACAGGAGGGAACCCATCTTGTCTGTCAGTTATTACTGTCTAATTACCTAAGTCTTTTATTCTCACTCTGACCACGCAAGGGAATACCTGTCTTTACATTTTCAGGATCTTTAAAAAAGAGCAGGTGGGGAATCAATCAACTGTATGAGGGCCCCATCTATCAACTGCCTGTCATTATGGATGGCAAGAATGAACCAACTGTGGGAGCCTTGCTTATAGTTACTGCTACCAATGATTACAGGCCACCTTATGGCCAGCTGTGTGCTTTAGGGTCTCATGGAAGTTTTGCACAGTCTGTAACCAGGTGTGAGGCTCATAGTTCCCTGCCCTCTCTCCTGGTTTTGTGCTGGTGTGGCATGTGGTGACTAATCTTAGTAGAGAATGGCCCTCCAGCTGTGGACATTAATTTAACATAAATAATAAAGATTTCAAGCAAAGAAGAATTACTTCTAAGGCCCTAGGACTTAAATGCATAGGAATAAGCCTCCTAGGAATTGATACAGAGAGAGGGGGGATGCACCAGGGAACAGGAGCTAATTCCAAAGGATGGTGAGTTAACCTCAAAAATCTCTCTCCAGAGTTTCAGAGTAGAGTTGAATGATTTACACAAAGAAGCAGATTATCTATTGCTGAAAAGTCCATGTTTTATCGCATCTGAAGCTGTGAATAAGAAGGAAGTCATAGCAATAAAAGGAAAAAAAAAGAAGCTGATCATGGATTATCTGACCATTGAAGCTGAGAAGGAAGGTAAGAATTATAGAAATAGCTGTGGAAGAGAGAATATTCTATTTTGCTTGCTTTTGTAATAAAAGGCAGGTCATGATTTTCCACTCCCTATTAGACTATTCCAAAAGGTTGATGAATTGTGGGTCTACAAGTTTAGCTTTTTGGGCAGTGCACTTTCACTTTATCATCTTACTCTATCCTCATCCTACCTTTTTGAGTTAAGTCGAGTAGGTCTTGCATATATAATTTAACTGGCTTGTGATATCTTGTCTTAGTGAATAGTCTACCTCCTTCATGGCTTTTTTCCTCCCAGTTTTTCCAGCCATTACTGCTGAGGATGCCTCTCTGCCCCAAAAACAGAACACAGAAGAAATGGAACCTACTGTTGAGCTCCTTCCTGTTGAGTTCCAGGCAAGTTTAAGTTCCCCCCTCCGAAATCTTAGCTTGGTGTTCACAGTGTCATTTCCTTTTTTCATCTTGCTTTAGAGGTCCACAGCAATCCCAACTACAGAACTAAACCAAAGTAATTTTTCCTTGAACACTTGAAGTTCTGGGGAGAGCTCAGGCTTGAGCCTTGAATTTGGGAGTAATCTGTGTCAATAGTATTTTAAGCCATGAAACTGTGATCACTAAGGGAATAGAAAAGAGATGAAATTTTATTAGTGGGTCTCATAGTTCTTCAGCTCTTAATGGTTAGGGAGACGAAGAGGAACCAACAAAGGAGACTGAGAAGATGTGTGCCCAGTGAGGTAGGGAGAAGTCAAAAGTGTAGCATCCTGGTAATTAATTGGATTAAGTGTTTCAAGGAGCAGGGGGTGATCAGTTGTGTTAAACGCTGCTTCTAAGTCAAGTAAGATGAGGCCTGAGAATTGACCATTGGATTTAAAAATATGACTGCCAAAAACAATTGCCTGGAAGAGTAGGAATGAGAGCCTGATTGGAAAGGATTCAGGAGAGAATAGGTGAGAAATTGGAAGGAAGGACCACAGACAACTATTTTGGAGAGTTTTACTCCAAAGGAGAGATCACAAATAGGGTGATAGTGGGAAGGAAGACTAAAGAGGGTTTGTTTATTTTTGGTTTTTTTGTGTGTGGTCTTTTTGTTTTGTTTTGTTTGGAGGATTTTCTTTTTTTTCTTTTTTATTTTTTTTTGAAAGATTTTATTTATTTATTTGACAGAGAGAAATACAGCTAGAGGGGGAACACAAGAAGGGGGAGTGAGAGAGGGAGAAGCAGACTTCCCACTGAGCAGGGAGCCCAATGTGGGGCTCGATGCCGGGTCTCCATGATCATGACCTGAGCCAAAGGCAGTCGCTTAACCAACTGAGCTACCCAGGTGCCCCTGAGGATTTTCTTTTTTAAAATAGGCAACATAACAGATTGCTTTTAGGTATGTAAGACTGGATGGAGAAGAAATGACTGAGTTCTAGGGAACTCTAATACCTAGAGCCAGTTTTCAAACATTACTTTATTCATTTTATTTTTATTTTTTTTTAAGATTTTATTTATTTATTTATTTGACAGAGAGATAGAGAGCACAAGTAGGCAGAGCAGCAGGCAGAGGGAGAGGGAGAAGCAGGCTCTCCACTGAGCAGGGAGCCTTTTGTGGGACTCGATCCCAGGACCTTCGGATCATGACCTGAGCTGAAGGCAGCCGCTTAACTGACTGAGCCAGCCAGGCGCCCCATTACTTCATTTATTTTAAATAAAAAATCATGTGAGTTAGGAATGATGCCTATTTCACAGTAAAACTGAGGCTCATAGGGGCGCTTGGCTGGCTCAGTCAGTGAAGCATGTGACTCTTGTTCTCGGGGTTATAAGTTCAAATTCCAAACTGGGTGTAGAGATTACTTAAAAATAAAGTCATAAAACAACAACAACAACAACAACAACAACAAACCAAGCCAAAAACTGGGTCTCGGAGTAACTTGCTCAAAATCATAACACAATTGAATTCTAATCAGAACCCAGGAATGTCTGATACTAAATCCTATGCCTCCTAACCACTGTGGGTTTTTTTTTTTAGGGTTTATTTATTTTGAGAGAGATAAAGAGAGCATGAGCAGGGGGAGGGGCAGCAGGAGATGGAGAGAGATAATCTCAAGCACACTTCATGCTAAGAGCAGAGCCCAATGTGGGGTTCGATCTCAAGACCCTGAGATCATGACCTGAGCTGAAACCAAGAGTCAGATGCTTAATCAACTGTGCCAGCCAGGTGCCCTTAGCCACTGTACTCTATTGACTGACTTTCTCACAAAGTAATCTCCAGTTAATTATGGTCAACAAAATGCACCCCTCTGACTGTCAATGTAGCATAGAATATGAAGAATAGTTTATTATTTTCAGTTTATAGTCAGTAAATCCATTCATTCAGAACAACTATAGTCATTAAAGGAAAACTAAAGAAATCTAAAATAGCCCTAAGTGCAGAAAAAAAAAGAAGCCTCTGTTAATAACAATATAGCTGTCTATATACAATCTAGGATCTCAAGTGGAATTTTTTTCTTTCTTTTTTAATGATTTTATTTTATTTGACAGAGAGAAACACAGCTAGAGAGGGAATACAAGCAAGGGGAGTGAGAGGAGGAAAAGCAGGCTGCCCGCAGAGCAGGGAGCCTGATGCAGGACTCAACCCAGGGACTCCAGGATCATGACCTGAACTGAAGCCCCAAAACTGAGCCACCCAGGTGCCCCTCAAGCGCAATTTCTATAAAATCTCTGAATATTCCAGGAATCAGTATAAATTACATATTGGAGACTTATCCCATCTACAACAACTAAGTACAATTAATAATTAACATTTTGTTGTCATGCAGTGGCTAATTTATATTAGATTTATTTAGTAAAGTATGTAAGAGACAGAAAAATATAGGTAAGAGTACAGCTTTGATGTCAGATCACTATGTTGTATACCTGAAATTAATATTCATGTCATCTATCCTTTGATTAAAAGAAAAAGAGTGCCTGGGTCCACATCTCAGATCTGATCCTCACATCTGTAAATAATGTTAATAATAGAACTTACTTCATAGAGTTATCATTACAAGAGGTAGTTCAAAGGACTTAGCACATAGAAAATATAAATGTTAGCTATTATTATTTTCCTTAATGCAAACTAATACTTAGAATTTTAGACTGTTCCATTAAAATAAAGGTTTAATCTTTATTTAATTTAAGGGTAAAATACTTCCTCTTCTAGATTGTTCTCTTCCCTAAGTCCTATAAGAATGTGCTTGTTCTTCCAGGAATTGGTGACAGTCAAGGATGAGGAAATGGACTTTACTCATGTGGAAGAAGAACAGCTGAATTCTGCCCAAAGGTACATGGGCATGGATATGAAAGTGGAGAATTGTGGGAGCCTGGTATTTTGGGGTAAGGAAGTTATTTTATAATGCAAACGGCTTACTGGGACATAGCTTCCTCTATGATTAATGGCTTCGAAAATACTATAGTTTTGCTTCAGATCCAGAGAGCGTTAATACGAGATCCCTGATCAGTCTGGGCTTAGCATTGGCTTCTTTTCTTTTTCGGCAAGTGAAAGTTCACTGTCTCTGGTATTGAAAAAGGACAGCTTCATTACATGGGCTTTAAGATTTATAAAGCTATAGGAATCAAAACAGTGTGGTGCTGGTGAAAGGATAGATGTACATCAGTGGAACAGAATAGATGGCCCAGAAATAGACCCACACATATGTGGTCAATTAATTTTTGACAAAGATGCAAAAATCAATTCAATGCTAAAAGGATAATCTTTTCAATAAATGGTACTGGAACAACTGGGCATCCATATGCCAAAAGAAAATCCATACCTCCCACCATACAGTTACTTTCAATGGATCATAGACCTAAGTATAAACCTAGAGGAACCATTAGAGAGAGTCTTTGCGACCTTTTGTAAGGCAAAATTTTATTAGATATGATATCAAAAGCTCAAACCAGGAACATCTGGGTCTTAGGTTTGCTTTATTGGAAGGTTTTTAACCTTGGATCCTGGTCTCTTGGTAGATATAGGACTACTCAGATGATCTATTTCTTCTTGAGTGAGCTCTGGTAATGATTTACCGTCTTTCATTCCTGATATTGGTAATCTGTATCGTCGCTGTTTTCGTTTTGTTGGTCTTCTTAAGAGTTTTAACAGTTTTTATTGATCTTTTCAAAGAACTGGCTTTTGATTTCATGAATTCCTTCATTGTTTTCTGTCTTCACTTTTATTCATTGATGCTCTTATCTTTATTATTTTTCCCCTTTGCTACCTTCAGGTCTGATTTTCTCTCCTTCCTTTCATTTCTTAAGGTAGAAGCCTAATCACTGGTATATGATCTTTCTTCTCTTTTAATATGAACATTTAATGCTATGAATTTCCCTCTAAGGACTGCTTTGGCTGCATTCCACTATTTTGATATGTGGTGTTTTCATATCTGTGGTTCAAAATAACTTCTATTTTCACTTGTAACTTCCTCTTTGACTCATGGGTTAATTACAGATTTCCAGATTTTAGATGATTTTCAATAAAATTTGTTTTCAGTTTTGTGATTTGATTCTATGTGGTCAGAGATACTTTGATTTCAGTTCTCTTAAATTTCTGAGATTTGTTGTATGACCCATAATACAGTCTCTATGAATATTCCATGTGATCTTGAAAATAAATTTAATTAGATCAGGTTGGTTTAGAGTATTCAGGTCTTCTATATCCTTACTGATTTCCTGTGTACTGGCTTCTACTGATTACTGACAGAGAGGTGTTAAATTTTTTAATTATAATTGTGGATTGTCTATTTCTTCTTTTAGTTTTATCAGTTTTTGCGTAATGTATTTGGCTTAACATACCTGAAACTCTTTTGTTAGATGTATATACATAACAAATTATCTTCTTGGTGAATGTTTAAATGTCCCTCTCTAACCCTGGTAATATTTCTTGTTTGGAATTTTATTTTGTATGATAGTAATAAAGCCACTCTGGCTTCCTGTTTGCACAGTATACTTTTTCCATTTTTTATGACCTATTTAAAGTAACTTTCTTGTGGACAGTATATAATTGGATCCGTTTTTTAAAAAATTAATTTATTTGAGAGAGAAAGAGAATGAGCAGAGGGAGGGGCAGAAGGGAAGGGAAAAGCAGACTCCTTGCTGAGCAGGGAGCCCAACATGAGGCTTGATCCCAGGATCCCAGGATCATGACCCAGCTGAATGTAGATGCTTAACCGACTGAGCCACCCAGGTGCCCCTGTCACCAGTTCTTTTACAGAACAAAGATAAACTGTCAGGAGAAAGAGGACAATTGGGAGAAACTGTGATGTAACTGAGGTGCTATCACTACGTCAGCAATCATAATCTATGACATTAAATTACTATGTTATGTACTTTAAATTTACACATCAAATATATTTCAGTTTTTCTAAAAAAGCAATGAATACTGTGGACTGGATGAAGTCTTTTTTTTTTTTTTTTTAAGATTTTATTTATTTGACAGAGAGAAACACAGCCAGAGAGGGAACACAAGCAGGGGGAGTGAGAGAGGGAGAAGCAGGCTTCCTGCTGAGCAGGGAGACGTGGGACTCGATCCCAGGCCTCCGGGATCATGACCTGAGCCGAAGGCAGTTGCTCAACCAACTGAGCCACCCAGGCGCCCCTGGATGAAGTCTTTAATGGAGACAATGTTGTAGGGGATGGGGAGGGGCAAAAAAGGAGATCTTAGGCTGAATACCAAGAAACATCAACATTTAAGAAGAAGAAACAGAAAAAGTCCCAAATAAATAGAGATCAGGAGTAAACCCTGGACAGCTCAGAATCACAGACATCAAGAGAGAATATATGTCAATTATATCTGAATAAAGTTAGGGGGGAAAAAGGGAGGGGAATGTTGTTAGGAGGAGGCATGGTCACCACTGTCAAGTGCTATTGAGACGCCAAGCTAAATAAGGAATGAAAAGAATCCCCTGGATTTGGGTGACCTATAAATGGTTAGTAACTTCAGTGACAGCAGTTGCAACTGAGTAGTAGGGGGAGAAGCCAGACTACAGTGAGTACAGGAGCAAGGATGTGATAAGAAAATGTAAAATGTTTTTGAGAAATTTGGGCCTGAGAAAAAAATAAAGAAAGGAAGAAGGGAAGGGAAGAAGGAGAGAAAGAAGGAAAGGAGGGGGCAGTAGTTAGTGGAAACACAAAATCATATTTAAAGTCTATGGCAGGGCACCTGTATGGCTCACTGGGTTAAAGCCTCTGCCTTCAGCTCAGGTCATGATCTCAAGAGTCCTAAGATCGATGCCCCCATCGGGCTCTCTGCTCAGCAGGGAGCCTGCTTCGTCCTCTCTCTCTGCTTGCCTCTCTGCCTACTTGTGATCTCTCTCTCTCTGTCAAATAAATTAATAACATCTTTAAAAAAATAAAGTCTATGGTAAAATAAAAATAAAGTGTATGGTGAACATGAAAAAAATCTGTGCCTTTAAAAAGGGACTGGAGCAGGGAGCCTAGGTGGCTCAGTCAGTGAAGCGTCTGACTCTTGATTTTAGCTCAGGTCATTCATTATCTCAGGGTTATTAGATTGAACCCCCTCATTGGCATGGAGCCTGCTTTAGATTCTCTCTCTCCCTCTCCCTCTGCCTCTCCACCCCATGTCCCTTGCTTTCTCTCTCCAAAAAAAAAAAAAAAAAAAAAAAAGAGAGAGAGAGAGAGAGAAAAGGGGGGACCAGAGGGAACTATTTAAAAGGTAAAAAAGTGGTTATTTCCAGGTGATTATTACAAGTGATTTTTTTTGTCTTGTACTTTTTAAAAACTGCCCAATCTCAACTTTTCATCTTTCCACCCTTCCTCAGATATTTTATATTAACATTTACTCTCATCCTGTTGGTTTCTCCTTCTTCCTGACTTGTCTGCTCAGTTATCCATTCTCTTAGGTAGAGCCTCATCATCCCCTTCTTATGCCTTGTATTAGCCATTCCCCTGTCTCTGTTAGTCCCTGAGACTCCCTCTGCCATTGACAGGAGACGCTTTCTGAAAACATGCTAAAAACATATTTAATAAGCGTCATTTTTATTTTCTTTTCCTCTTGTCAACTCAGCCATTTTTTTTCCTCTCAACACAGAGAACACAAACACTTGTACTTCTTATTTATTTCAGATTCCGAATCTATACCTGAAACTAAAGAATGCTTTCCAAAGCAGGGACTTTATGAAGAAGTGTCATCTGAAAGAGAGCTGATAATGGAGAGACTTAAGAAGGATGAGTCCTGGCACTCCAGACTGATAGAAGCCTGGCAATGTGAAGACACATTAGAAAGGCAGCAAGGAAATCAGAAGAAAGATTTAAGGCAAGTCATAATTAAACACAAGAAAAACCCTGTGGAGGATTGTAATGAAACTGGGGAAGGTTCAAGTCCAATTCAACATCACAAAAATTACTCAGTGAAAAAGCCTTGGAAGTGCAATGAATGTGGGAAGGCTTTTAGTTACTACTCAGCCTTTATCCTCCATCAGAGAATTCATACTGGAGAGAAGCCTTATGTATGTAATGAGTGTGGAAAGGCCTTTAGTCGGAGCTCATCACTTATTCAGCATCAGAGGATTCACACTGGAGAGAAACCCTATGAGTGTAACGAATGTGGAAAGGCTTTCAGTCATCGGTCAGCCCTCATCCAACATCATATCATTCATACTGGAGAAAAGCCCTATGAGTGCAATGAATGTGGGAAGGCCTTCAACCAAAGCACATACCTTATTCAACATCACAGAATCCATACCGGAGAGAAGCCCTATAAATGCAAGGAATGTGGGAAAGCTTTCAATGATACCTCATCCCTTATTAAACATCAAAGGGTTCATACTGGAGAAAAACCCTATGGATGTACAGAGTGTGGGAAAGCCTTCAGTGATAGGTCGGGCCTCACTCAACATCAGAGAACTCATACAGGGGAAAAGCCATATGAATGCAGTGAATGTGGGAAAGCCTTCAGTTACTGTTCAGCTCTTATTCAACACCAAGGAACCCATACTGGGGAGAAACCTTACAAATGTAATGAATGTGGGAAAGCCTTCAGCGACCGCTCTGCTCTTGTAAGACATCAGAGAATTCATACTGGAGAGAAACCTTACAAATGCAAAGAATGCAAGAAAGCCTTCAGCCAGAGCTCATCTCTTACAAAGCATCTGAGAACTCATACTGGAGAGAAACCCTATAAATGCAGTGATTGTGACAAAGCCTTCAGCCAGAGTTCATCTCTTATTCAACACCAGAAAACCCATACAGGAGAAAAACACTACAAGTGTAAGAAATGTGAGAAAACCTTTAGTGTGCATTCAGCCTTTCATCAACACAAAGAAATTCATGATGAATAGGATGCAGTAAATTCATGAAATAACTGTAGTCTTGGGGCACCCAGGTGGCTCAGTTAGTAGAGCATGCATAACTCTTGATCTGTGGGTTGTGAGTTCAAGTCCCATGTTGGGCATAGGTTTTACTTTAAAAAAAGGAAAAAAAATTATGTATTATTTCCTAATTGTGTAGACCTGTTCTAAGTATTACAGGGTATACTACAAGAACATGAGGCTGTGTCATGCAAAAAAATAGCCCTCTTCCTTGAAAGGTTATTAGGCAAGGGAAGAGGACAAGAGGTATAGTAACAAATCCCAAAAAGCTGAAGCAGTGAAGAGAAATCCTAGAGAGGCACAGAAGGAGGAAGTCTAAAAAAAAAAAAAAAAAAAAAAAAAAAAAAAAAAAAAAAAAAAAAAAGAAGGAGGAAGTCTGGTTTAGTCTTTAGCAAAACAGACTCAGAAGCAAAGCATCTGATATTATAGAAAAACTGATCAGAGAAGCAGACTGACCAGTACTTGAGGCTGATGGCTCTTCAAATAATAGTTTCAACCTGAAGCCAAGTGGGAAGGATCAGGATCCTAAAGAGGAAAATCACCAGAAAGTTTCTCTAGGAACATAAAGAGAAAAACAAAATCAAAGCCCAGGAAATCCTCCTTTTCTCTGTCCCTATACTCCCATGTTCACTTGCATACTTGCAAGCATTTACTCTAGTGCTTGTTAACCCTGGATGTACATTGAAATCATCTGAGAAACTTAAAAAAAAAAAATACCTGGCTCCCAGCCCCAGAGATTCAGATCAAATCTGGACTTGGGGGTAACCTGGGATCGGGAGTTTATAAACTCCTCAGGTAGTTCCAAAATGCAATCAAGATTAAGAACCACTGAATTAGGCTCTTCCAGCAAAGGATCAACTCAATAAGGTAGGAGGAGTCCAGGCAGCTTGAGAGAATAAGAACAATCTACATCAGCTCTCAAGAGCTCTTTGTGTCCTTGTTTCTGCCTTTTCTTTCTGTTGCTAATTATACAATGTCTTTTTTTTTTTTTACCTGACTTTGGGTCCTTTCATTTGGACCTTTTTTGTTTTCTCTGACTTTGTGTGAATTGAGCTGTCTGATACTCACTTCTGCTCTAGCCCTCACCCTTTAAGCCTGGTTACAGCTTTCTCAGCCACTTCTGCCTATAAGGATCATACATTGTGCTTGCTACCCATGGCCCAATGGTGGCAAATATTAACCATAAGAAACAAGAGGAGGACCTACACACCAGAAATCAGGATGGAGACAGGGTGACTAGGAGGGAACCTCACAGAATTGAACTTTTTTTTTCTTTTTTAAAGATTTCATTTATTTATTAGAGAGAGAGGGAGAGAGAGAATGAGCAACCACTAGCAGATGGAGAGGGAAAAGCAAACTCCTAGCTGAGCAGGGAGCCCTATGTGGAGCTTGATCCCACCAGGATCATGATCTGAGCCAAAGGCAGACAACCGACTGAACCACTCGGGTGCCCCCAAAGAGTTAAACTTTTGACTCCAACTGTATTGTTGGTATCTTAAGAATTTCCTGAAATTATAATAAAATTTAGTTGTGTGCACAAATTAATACTGAATTTAAAGGAACACAGGAGGGAGGAAGGGTAAATAAAGGTAAATACAGTTTCTACATTTAATATGGCAAAGGATAATAATGCTAAGGAGACTAAGAAATTACAGATGACATTTTAATCCCTATAGAATAGCCATTAAATGATAATGCAAGTAGAGGAACTAAATTACATGTTAAAAATATTTAATCCAAAATAAGGCAGGAGAAGAGAAAGAGAGGCACAGATGGGACAAATCCTAAACAGACAAATGGAAGACCTAAGTTCAACCATATCAGGAATTGTATTAAATATCAAAGAAATACTCCAAATAAAACTCAAAGATTATGAGACTGAATAAAGACTATGTAAAAGAGGCAAATGTTAAATGTTAAATACAGAAACACAGGTTGAAAGTTCAAAAGATAAAGATACACAATGAAAGCACTAATCATAAGAGAGCTGGAGTGGACATATTAATATCAGATAGAATTCAAGAAGGGTATAGATACAGAAAGACATTTTGTAATGATAAAATGGTGAATTCCTCAAGATTAGTAATCCTTATAATGTGTAATTGGGTTACAGGTAGGATTTATGTTAATATTATAAATAAGATTTACAATTTTAAACTATTAATAGATAATATGCCTCATATTAGGACTTCCAAAATCATAAGGTAAAAACTGACCAAACTAAGTTTTTACAAAGAACAATCCACGATTTTATAATTAGAACTTTGAACACTCCAGAGGTGCCTGACTGGCTCAGTTGGTTGAGCATCTGACTCTTGATTTTGACTCAGGTCATGATCTCAGGGGTCTTGAGATTGAGCCCTGTGTCAGGCTCCATGTTCAAAGGGGAATCTGCTTGAGGATTCTCTCCTTCTGCCCCACCCCAACCACATGCTTGTGCTCTCTCTCTAAAATGTATGAGTCTTTAAAAAAATTTAATAACCCTTTCTCAGTAGTTGATAGGACATCTACACAAAAAATATCAAAGATCTAGAAATGCTGAACAACACTATCATCTTGAATTGATTGGCATATATAGGCTACTTTATAGAATGTACATGGAACACAAGCTTCAGAGTGCACATTCCCTTCAAGTGTGTATGGAATGTTCACCAAGGTAGGTTATATATTGGGCCTTAAGTGAGGCTCAGTAAATCCAAGGACTGAGAATATTTTCTACTAATCAATAAAATAAGATAGGAAATCCCTAAATATTTGGAAATTAAATGCCATATCTCTAATTAACCCAAGTCAAAAAAAATTTTTTTCAGATTTAATTAATTTGAGAGAGAGAGAGAGAGAGAGAGAGAGAGAGAACAGTTGGGAGGGGCAGAGGGAGAAAGAGAGAGGGAAGCAGGCTCCCCACAGAGCAGGAAGCCTGACTCTGCTCCATCCAAGAACCCAGACAGGTAGCATGACCTGAGCTGAAGGCAGATGCTTAATCAATTGAGCCACCCAGGCACTCCTAAGTCGAAAATTTTAAAGGAAAAGGGGTTGAAATAATATATATTACCCTCTTTGACTGTAGTGGGATTAATCTGGATACCACTAACAGGTAATGGGGGAAGAAGCCTCACCTTCCTAGAAATTAAGAAAAAAACCATTAAATAACCAAAGAGAAAAGAAAAAATAAAAATTGAAATTGAAAAACATTTTTTGACTCACTAATAATGAAGATGCCACATATCAAACTCGTAGATACAACTAAAGCAATGTATAGGGCGAGGTCTCTCGTATTAAATAACCTAACATTAGAAAAGAAGGTTGAAAATACATCATCCCAATTTCCACTGAAAGACTAAAAGTGGAAGCAAATTAAACACAAAGTACAAGGAAATACATAAGAAAGAGCAGAACTTGGGTGCCCCATGGCTCAGTCCATTAAGCATCTGCCTTTGACTCAGGTCATGATCCCAAGGTCTGGGGGCTCCCTGCTCAGAGGGGAGTCTGCCTCTCTCTCTGCCCCTCTCTCACTGCTCATGCTCTTTCTCTCTCTCTCTTTCAAATAAAAAAATTCTTAAAAAATACAGAGTAGAAATTTTAATTTTTTAAAAAAGATTTTATTTATTTGACAGAGAGAAATACAGCCAGAGAGGGAACACGAGCAAGGGGAGTGAGAGAGGGAGAAGCAGGCTTCCCACCAAGCAGGGAGCCTGATGTGGGACTCGATCCCAGGTTTCTGGGATCATGACCTGAGCTCAAGGCAGAGGCTTAACCAACTGAGCCACCCAGGTGCCCCCAGAGTAGAAATTTAAAAATACAAAGCAGATACATGACATAGACCATCAACAAAGGCAAAGGCTGGTACTTTTTGTAAGCCATACTTAGTATATGGCTGCTTTTACAAAACAAAACAAAATAAAACTGAAAGAACATGCAAGAAAATTACACGTGGAGGTTGGAAGGAATGAAGTGAATGGAGCAGGGTAGAGTGCTACCCTTCACTGTATTTTGCTTTGACTTGAGCCACAAAAAAATTTTTTTAAAAGATTTTCCTTATTTATTTATTTTAGAGGGAGAAAGCATGAGCAGGGGGAGGACCCGAGGGAGAGGGAGGGGGAAAGAATATCAAATAGGTCCACAGAGCCACAGAGGGCTTTATCCCAGGGCTCTATGAGATCACAACCTGAGCTGAAACCAAGAGTCAGAGGCCCAACCAACTAAGCCACTCAGGCGCCCCTCAAAAAATTTTAATACCCATCCAGTGCTATTCAAAGCCACATTGGATAGTGAGGCAAAAAGAAACATATGTACTCCTATACACACTTATCAAAATATCTTACCATGTTTTGAACCAGATTGGGAAAGTTAATACAAGCTCCATAATTTAAAAGAATAACTATGGGGGCAGACACCTGGCTGGCTTAGTCCATACAGCATGTGACTTTTGATTTCTGGTTTTGTAAGTTCAAGCCCCTTGTTGGCTGTGAGGTTTACTTAAAAAATAAAAATTTTAAAAAATGACTACATATAAAGTCTACATTGCCAGTGTGTTTGCACGCACACCATTGTCAACCTGTACAAACTGGGATGTCATGGCTTCATGGCCTAGGAACCAGGAGCTGACTGGAAATAACTTCCCAGTGCACAATAACCCTGGGTTATAAAACAAGCAAACAACAGCTTGTCTGATTTAAATTTTTGATATTTTGTTTTTCATCGATTTCTTGCATTGTTTTAAAGATTTTTTAAAAGTGATATTTGAGAGAGAGAGAGAGAGAAAGGTGGGGCAAAGAGAGCTCCAAGAAGACTCTGAGCTCAGCCTGGAGCCTGATGGGTTGGGGGTGAGGAGGGTCAATCCCACAATGTCAAGATCATAAATTGAGCTGAAACCAAGAGTTGGCCACTCAAGAGACTCTGTCAGCTAGGTACCCCCTTTTTAAAGATTTTTAAAGTGATCTACACCGAATGTGGGGCCTGAATTCACAACCCTGTGAGATCAAGAGTCACATGCTCTACTAACTGAGCCAGTACATTAATTCTGATTTAGAAAATACTGCATTAAAAGATTTCTCTTGATTACAGAATTTTTTGGAGCCCTCTTCATTTCTGTATCCAAGGTGAACACATCACTTGCCTCACCCTAATCCCTGCCCTGAACACATTATATGGGATCGTCTGGAGGTGGGAGAGCTGGAATGGAGGAGATTAAGTGATTTTCAATATGCCCAAGGAAAGCAAAGACTCTTTGGGGACATATTTATTTCAAAACTCATTAAAACACTGTAAAGATATTGGTAGATTTCAGGGAATTCTAAAACTTCATTTGCACCTTTTAAACTCAGAATCACAGCCTGGAGTTACTGGCCAGTTTGGGTCTTCATCTTTCTGACAGAGGAAATCAACAGAGACATTCATTTGTTACCAATCTCACTCTAGGATTTTCCATTTGGGGGTCTGGAAGCTTCATCTTACGGGCACTTCAGGGAACCATATGCCTCCTGACAGGGTTCCAAAACCCCATATCCAACTATGGCTGCCGAGCTCACCCTCCTCTCCCTCTGATTGGGGATCTCAGGCGGTGCACCGTGTGGAGATTGCTGGGACTATATGTACTTCCCCAAGTGAGTGATCTGAAACTCATTTTCATTTTATCACTCTTCACCCACTAACTTGACCAACCTCCTTGCAGTTTCAACCCGAAGTCACAGCCCCACTCAAAATGTAAATGAGTACATAGGCATTCCTCCTGAATTTGGCCAACATTTTCCTGTGATCCACTTTCCTACTTCATAGAGTTGTTATGTGGACACTGTAAATTAATTCATGTAAAGCACATGGAATAGTCCCTGGCACATGGAAATTCTCAATAAGTTCGAAGATATCATCTACTAGTTTTGGTCACTAAATAAACTTTTAGTAAAAATATATGAATAATTTTAAGGGAGTAGCACCATTGGCCACAAAATAAAATGCATCATTCAGATAATCAGACAAATGGTTGGTGATAACTTTGTTCATAGTTTCAAGGAGGATATGAAAAAATTTTGAGAGTCAAGAGAATGAACTGAGAGCCATGAGAAAACATCAAAAAGAAGTTCAGAGAAATAATCAAACTATCTACAAGAGAACAAGATATTGATGAACAAGAAGATGTTCAAGCTGGCAAGAGTCTAGAATCTTCATGTATTTGCTGAAAGGAGCTGAGTTAAATCATTTAAACCTTAATTGAATTAATCTGAGTCTAGTTCTCAAGAATAGTATTACTGTACAATTATTGCATACACTTCACAAGTATACATACTTGCTGTGTACAGGTGTTCATACAAAATCATGTATACTGTACTTTTGGAATAAGGTAAAGGATTTTACAGGAATAATTTTGAAGTCATTTGATTTAGCTTACCATCTAATTTCAGAACCTACTCTCCACCTAAAATGTATTTTCACAATAATGAATATTTGGGGAATAATAACATGATGGATTTGGCTGGATTATGACAGAAAAGGCATGAGTCAGATTGAGAAGATGCTGAATATTAGGATAAGACATACAAGTTGGGGAGCGCCTGGGTGGCTCAGCTGGTTAAGCAACTGCCTTCAGCTCAGGTCATGATCCGGGGATCGAGCCCCGCATCGGGATCCCTGCTCATCGGGAAGCCTGCTTCTCCCTCTCTCACTCCCCCTGCTTGTGCTCCCTCTCTCATTGTGTTTCTCTCTGTCAAATAAATAAATAAAATCTTTAAAAAAATACAAGTTGGGGGGGCACGCCTGGGTGGCTCAGTTGGGTAAGGGTCTGCCTTCTGCTTGGGTCATGATCCCAGTGTCCTGGGATCAAGCCCCAGATCAGGCTTCCTGCTCAGCAGGGAATATGCTTCACCTTCTGCCTCTGCCCCTCCCTCTGCTCACTCATGCACTTGTGCTCTCTCTCTCTCACTCTCCCTCAAATATATAAATAAATAAAATGCTTTGATGAGCTGCCTTCGATTAACACTTTAAAAAAATTCGGGGGCGCCTGGGTGGCTCAGTGGGTTAAAGCCTCTGCCTTCAGCTCAGGTCATGATCTCAGGGTCCTGGGATCGAGGCCCACATTGGACTCTCTGCTCAGCAGGGAGCCTGCTTCCTCTCTCTCTACCTGCCCGTCTGCCTACTTGTGATCTTTCTCTGTGTCAAACAGGCTCCACTCTTTAAATTAAACCAAAATTACTTAAAAAAAAAATTCGGGACTTTATTTTGGGGTTCTACTTATCTCATTTTTTTTTCCTAAGCAGAGGGATGACATATACAGCAGAACACCAGTTACTCAGAATTTCTGGGGACATAGCTATTCCAAATTTATAAAAGCAAACTGTTAAGCTTCAACATCTTCTGGGTGCATTTTTGGGCTTTCCCCCTCCCCAATATGTGAATTAATGATACCATATTGCAATTCACCATCTTAAAATGGTCATAGTTTGCCAAAAAATAAAATGGCCCAAAGGACCAGAACATATGCATTATTGAGCAGGCCAGCTATGAGGCCACTGCAATTGTTCATTGTGATATATACCATCTTGTCCATATCATGTGGACAGAGCTATTGTGACATCATCTGTTGGTCACATTCAGCTTCCAGATTTACTATCTTCTTGCTCCATATGCCATAGGAAATCTTGTTTAAATTATTTCAATCACATGATATTCTTTAAAGGGTGATTATTGAAAAAAAAACTCCTTTTAATTTTTAAAATTAAGGTTCTTGGGGTGCCTGGGTGGCTCAGTTGGTTAAGTGACTGCCTTCGGCTCAGGTCATGATCCTGGAGTCCTGGGATCGAGCCCCATATCGGCTCCCTGCTTGGCAGGAAGCCTGCTTCTCCCTCTCTCACTCCCCCTGCTTGTGTTTCCTCTCTAGCTGTGTTTCTCTCTGTCAAATAAATAAATAAAATCTTTTTTAAAAATTAAGGTTCTTTATTCACTTATTTAAGTCATCTCTACACCCAATATGGGGCTTGAACTCATGGCTCTGAGATGAAGAATCACATGCTCCTCTGACTGAGTGAGCCAGGCACCCTGAAAAAAATCCTTTTAGAAATATACTTTTGTTTGGCTACTTTCTGTATTTTAATTCCCACATTTAAAGTAAATAAATCTTCTGTATCCTTTTTAAAATTTTTTCCTTTTAAGTATGATCCATGTCCAGCATGGAGCCAAACACAGGGCTTAAATTTATAATCCTGAGATCAAGACCTGAGTTGAGACTGAGTCAGATGCTTAGCTGATTGAGCCACTCAGATGCCTCTAAATCTTTTCTGTTCTTGATAGTCCAGGGATGGATTGACCAATTTACAGAGAAACTGAAGTTTAATAAAAAACCAGAGCATTTATGAAATGAATGAGAGGTGCTCCAAGCAGCTAACACAGCTATTCACTAAAAGTCATCTGTTGACTGGAAACCATAGATTCCATGTTATTTCTACTGCGCTATTGCAATGTCTCTGCCCCCCTTGACAATTGGACATGTAGCTAATGCGGTTCCACATCCCTCATGTCCCATCCTTTCCTCCCACAGAACTGCCCAAGAGGAAAGGTCATCATTGCAAGTAGAGAGAGAGGGTGTTTCCAGGGCTCTTCCGTTTCTCACAAGATCTAAAACAGTGAGGGTGGGTGCATGGAGGGCAGAGAAACTGAGTGTGTTGTTGGGGCTGGGCCTCTTCACACCATGTTCTAATTTTCTACCAGAAGAAAGTTCATTTAGGAAATAAACAATAATGATTTAACAGGTTATCAACATTTTGACTACTTTTGTCAACTTACGTGGAGTTGTGTGTCCCTAGGCCCTTAGACTTGTACCATTTTTACATTATTATGTTGTCAATTAATAGATGTGTTCCTAAATAATAAATGAAGCTTTAATCAAGCACCGAAATCAAATATTTGCATGACGTCTAATTTGAATCATGTTTTGACTGGCTTAAATTTAACTGTAATTTGAGGCTATCCCTGACTTTGTGTCCCTTCCAAATATATTACCCTCTTTAACCAAGATTTAGCTGTTTTTAAAAGATTAATGTGGCACCAGGATTTAGGGTAAAACATGTGAGTGAAAAAGAAGCAGCAACAGATACATCCCCAGCATAAAGAAGCAACTGTGATACATCAGGAGCAACTAAAACCAAAGTTACTACTATGGTAGCATAGTTGAGGGAACAGAAAGAGGGAACAAGTGTGAAATAAATTACACAGGAATCATGGGCAGAACTTTTGGAAGCTTAGAGATGGAAGACTCAAAATAACTTTGATGTTCTAATCTTAGGTACACAAGGTACCACCGAGGTAAACAGGGAAGTTACATGAGGATGTCAACTTTGAAGGGATAGGATAGAGAAGGGAATCTGTGGCCCTACAAATAAGCAGGGAACTAGATGGTTAAACTCAGGATACCACAACTAGAAGTCAAACTCTCCTACTCGGTGGTTGTCTTTAGACTCCAAGGAAGGTTCAACCCCCAGTTCTAACTCAGAAATCTATTCTATTTCTATACCTAAATCCATTTGCCTCCTAAGAGCCTTCTGAGTGTACTGCATAGAGCAGAGGTCCTCACATTTTAGTAGGCATATGGATCACCTACAGGGTTTGAAAAAATTCACTCTCCTGGGCCTCTCCTCCAGAGATTCTGACCCAGCAGATTTAGCTTGGACCAGGTTGATCTGCATGGTAACACATGTCTCTGATAATTCTGATGCCAATTACTGACCACCACTTGTAAAACTACTGTGGAAAAATCTACAAATGTGTGAACACAAAAGAAAAAAAATGGTTTTCCAATGAAAAATCATCTCATGTCTCAAGACCATTTGCATAGAGAAGCTAGGATTCTGAAGCTCTATTTCCATCTGTCCTTAGAGTTCTTAGGCCTTATCCTCTAAACTGGCTATCTCCCAATATGAGAAATACATTTGCATTTATGCTTGGGAATTAAACTCTAAGAGGTGTATTCTAGCTGAACCTAGATTACACTGTCCCTTCCTTGGAGAATTTTAGGGAGAAATTATTTCCAAGGGCTGAGAACTGCCCCACCTTTATTTAAAAAGCAAGTAAGCTGGAGAAAACAATTAACATGTCCATTATGATTTGATATAGAAAAATCATCATAGATGTAAGAAACTCTAACTGTAAGGATAGGCTTCAGTATTTCTTCTATTTGCTTCTGCCAGAATTCATTTCTGATTTCTGAAAAAGATTTATTCACTTTCCAGGTCAGTTATGCACCCACTGAAGTCAGTCTCAGTGATAAGACTGAGTTCACAAGATAATACCCAGTGAACAATCCTAGGCCCAGGAGGTGGCCCTAATCCTAAGATCCAGTTAAAGTTAACTGGACCTGAGTGGGTATTATGTGTGACTCAACATGATGATTTGGGAATTCTTTTTTTTTTCTTTATATTCTTTTTTTTAAAGATTTTATTTATTTATTTGACATAGAGATTACAAGTAGGCAGAGAGGCAGGCAGAGAGAGCAGAAGAAACAGGCTCCCTGCCAAGCAGAGAGCCCAATGCGGGCCTTGATCCCAGGACCCTGAGATCGTGACCTAAGCCAAAAGCAGAGGCTTTAACCCACTGAGCCACCCAGGTGCCCTGATTTGGGAATTCAGGGGAGCTCCCCTATTGATCACTGAGCTGAAGAAAATGGGAGCCTATATAGAATTCCTAATTATCATTCCCATCTCCAAGTCCTGGGAGAACGCAGAATACAAGGAACTGTGAAGGGCATCGACTTCAAAGGTCACTGTGAGGTTTCTTAACAGTGTGAGTTTTCACCACATCTAGGCGAGACTCCCAGTAAGTGACATAAAGGGGAAGATACAGATTAGAAGCAATGTCCAAGAAAATGAAGTTAACATGTCCCCGCTCATCAGCATCTTTAGATCCAAAATCATAATTCCGCTTTCTCAGAATTCCTTAATTAAATGTATCCTCTTAGATACAAAGACAACATGTTCATAAAGACATTTTGGGAAGAGGATTTTGGATATAAGTGGCCTGGCCAAGACTAATTAGTGTGGATACTGGAGAAGTCAAATTGTGCACCAAGAAATGGAGCATCGACAAGGACAGTTCATAAGTGCTTTGATACAGACTTAGAGTACCTACACTGCTATCTACAGCACTGCCCACACTCTTTAAGACCCGAGTTCTTGGGATAATGGAAGTATGCCCTCTAATCATGGGGCACTTGGAAAAAACTGGGGCATGTGCACAGGACAGACATCCAACCCTGGCAGGTGAGAAACTAAACAACCAGGTTTCCAAGAGCTTATTCAATACTAGGAGAAGGTATTTGTTCTCCTTCCAGCATGTCTATTGGCTGCTGCTCTCATCCCCTGGTTTGAAAGCACGTTATTATAGAATTGTAATATGAACATTTTAATAGTAAAATTAACCTGAACCTCACAAGATGGTAGCCAGTAAACCAGTTCTCTCTTCTGGTCTGTCAAGTTCAACAATACACCACTCCTGGGTGATAAGAATCAACAAAAAGTCTTCCCCACGAGGCACTTGCTTGATGGTGCCAGGGGTGAATGGGGATGAACCTAAGAGAATAATTCCATTATCTAGGACCAAGAGATCCATATTGGATGCAAATACACATGATTCAGCTTTCAATCTCCTGTAGAGAACAAGCTAAGGGTACATAAAATAGCCTGGCCTTTTCCTTTGGAGAATGCAGAGTTTTGGAAAATTGCTTTTTCTGTGATGTTAGTCCAGGTCCTCCAAGAAGCACATGCCAAGACGGGATGAAACATGCAAGTATTTTATCAGGAGGCATGCCTGTGAGAAAGGAAATGTGGGGGTGGGAGTCTTAAAGCTGGGAAGAGCCCAAGATGCAAGACGACCACATGTGAAGGAGAGGGGTGAGAGGATCAGTGGAAGCATTATGCTGCCCTGCAGTTTAAGGAAAAATCAGCAAAGTCCTAGGGGACTATCGAGGCAGTAGCAGCTGACAAAGAGTCCCATACCTTCCAGGGCTGGTCTGCCTTAGCATCCACCTGCATGCAGTCAGTGCCGGGGAGCAGCACCTGGGAGACATGCGGTGAGGCATTTAGGACCTCCAACCAATTGTTCCTATAGCAAAGGCTCATAAGGCCATCCTCATGGCCACTATGTGAGGCTTAAGAGAATATACCAGTGGATTTAAGAGTATTAATCTGCGCGGTGCCTGGCTGGCTAAGTCGGTAGAAATGTGCGACTTTTGACCTCAGGGTCGTGAGTTTGAGCCCCATGGGTACAGGGATTACTTAAGTAAATAAACTTTAAAAAGGGCATTAGTTTTTCAAAAAATGATTTTATTTATTTATTTGACAGAGTCAGTGAGAGAGAGAGAGAGAGCACAAGAAAGGGGAACAGTAGAGGGAGAGGGAGAAGCAGGCTCTCCGATGAGCAGGGAGCCTGATGTGGGGCTCGATTCCAGGATCCTGGGGTCATGACCTGAGCTGAAGGCAGATGCTTAATGACTGTGCCAACCAGGCGCCCTCCCAAAGATCATTCTTTTGTTAAAACATGATGACAGTGTACGTGGAAAAATACCTAGGACAAATGACTATCAGTTTAGGTAAGGCCATAGCTTCTAGTCCATGCAGTTCTAGATGACATTCCTCAAATGATGCATTTTCCTTAACAACACAATGCAACTTGACAGAACTGTGTTTTGGATCCAGGCATGTTTTTAGTGTGGTTGATTTCATATGTTTTAGAGAAAACAGAAAATCTCTACTTATCCCAGTTAAACTCCATTCTTGCTCTCTAATTCCGGGAATGAGTGAGGGCAATGGGGTTATGAATGGTAAGGAGGAACATAATCTTACCATCACGGTCCTCAGTAGCAAGTGACACAATAATTCTGTAGGGCAGGACTCTAGGCTACCCTGGAGTCTGCTAACAGTGCTGCTCTCCACGGTGGGAGGTCCAGAAGCAGGAACACAGGGATTCCCACTTGTCTGCTGGTTGTGCCAGTAGACTGACCACAGAGGTTAATGCATGGCGGTCCTCCGAAAGAGGACCACTACACAGGAGGAAGAGTATCAACTTCTGGTTCTGCTCACACAAACTTAGCTCCAAAACACATCAGAGAATCTCCTAAATTCCAATCCCCATCCCACCTCCAAACTGCAAGTGACCATGACTTTCAGCTTGTCCTGTCCAACTGCATCTGAAAGGAAAAGAGGACCAGGGTCTCAGTCTTACTAGTAAATCTCTTCTGCAGCAGCAGGTCCCAGAACCAGGAGCCACAATGACGTTTGTGACACTTGGTTTCCTGGCACACACCTCAAGTGGAGGTCCTGGGAGCTACGCTCTGAATGCCTGAGTGGAAGGCCACTGTGGGAAATGCTATGAAGCCTGGGGTGAGGAACTCTGTTGGACACAGACTTCCAAGTTCATGCATAATCACTTGAGGCCAAAAACATACTAGTGAGCACCAGAGGTTGTAGAAGGTATGATCAAAATTCGGGGAATCCTCTCCAAGCTGGGAAGCCAGTGCTCCAGCAGCACAGGCCCCAGAAGGAAACATGGCACACTGAGGCTGATGTTGGAGAATGGCTTTCGGGGTAAGGATAAGCAAAACAGTCCAGGGGTTCAGGAAGCACATTTCTGAACAATCCTTATGGAAAAGCCTGGGAGTTTGAAGGCCGGGATAGCCAGAGGCTCATGGTTGCCTTGAGACATGGGCTGCAAGCATTGTACATGTGGAGAAAATGAGGGATGGAAGGGACATAGCCTGTCAGTAAGACCAAAGTAGTCAGTAGCTAAGAGTAAAACTGAGAGGCACCTGGCCAGCTCAGTTGGTGGAGCACGCGACTCTTAATCCTGGAGTCATGAGTTTGAGCCCCATGTTGGGTGTGGGAGCTTATTTTTAAAAAAGAATAAAACCCGAAATGTCAGTGTGAAGATGCTAAGCAAAAGGCTGAACCCAGGTGCCTCATTACAGGAACCTGGAGAAAGAGATTTAGAGCAGAGTCTGGGGGCACCTGGCTGGCTCAGTTGGAGAAACATGTGATTCTTGATCTCAGTGAATTTGAGCCCCACATTGGGTGTAGAGATTACTAAAAAAAATAATAATAACAGGGCGCCTGGGTGGCTCAGTGGGTTAAAGCCTCTGCCTTCAGCTCAGGTCATGATCTCAGGGTCCTGGGATCAAGGCCCGTGTCCGGCTCTCTGCTCAGCAGGGCACCTGCTTCCTCCTCTCTCTCTGCCTGCCTCTCTGCCTACTTGTGATCTCTCTCTGTCAAATAAATAAATAACATCTTTTAAAAAAATAACAATAATAAAATAAACTTAAAAAACAAAGAGTCTAGAGGGATGTCTTATGCAGAGGCAGGGATTCAAACACTTTATAGAGCATGTGAGGGGTCTGCAAGTATGCTCTGACAGCAGAAAGAAAGACAGGACTGGTCAGCCCCAGGGATGGATCTGTTATTTAAATCACCAAGTTCAAGGAAGGGGGACAAATTCTAGTAGGATCTAGGTGTAAAAGGAAAAACCCAGGCTTCCCCTCCTATGAGTATTTCTCTTGTGAGTTTCCTTTTTTTTTTTTTTAAAGAATTTATTTTTAAGGGGCGCTGGGTGGCTCAGTTGGTTAAACGACTGCCTTCAGCTCAGGTCATGATCCCGGAGACCTGGGATCGAGTCCCACATTTGGCTCCCTGCTCGGCAGGAAGCCTACTTCTCCCTCTCTCACTCCCCTTGCTTGTGTTCCCTTTCTGGCTGTGTTTCTCTCTGTCAAATAAATAAAATCTTTTAAAAAAAAGAATTTATTTTTAAGTAATTTCCACACCCAACACAGGGCTCTAACTCATAACCCCCAAATCAAGAGTCCCAGGGTTTACTGACTAAATCAGCCAGGTGTCCCTCCTGTGTGTTTCCTTTTTTTTTTTTTTTAAGATTTATTTATTTATTTGAGAGAGAGAGAGCAGGGGTAGGGGGAGAGGGAGAGACAGAATCTCAAGCAGACTCCCCATTGAGTGAGGAACCCGTACCAGGGCTCAATCCCATGACTCTGAGACCATGACTTGAGCTGAAATCAAAAGCCAGATGCCCATGTGCCCCATGTGTCTCCTTTAACATTCACACAAAACACTTTATTTCTGATCACTAAATGTATGGAGGATTTTTCCCCCACACCAAGCAATTCTGCAACACCAGCTGGGTGTCCTACAATTTAACAGGATTCTGACACTATTTACCTAGATCCTGCAGGTTAAGGGCTCAGTCCTGTAAGACTGCCCCAATCCTACTTCAGATGCCAGTCACAAGAGGTAGGTCACCAGGTTACCCACCATTTCTGTCCAGTTTGGTTACAAACTGGAAATTCCTACAACTTCTTCCTTGGGTTTATTTAATTTGCTAGAACAGCTTATAGAATTCAGGGAAACACATTTACCAGTTTATTAAAAAAATATGTTAAGGGATACAGTTAAATAGTCAGATGAAGAGATACATAGGGTGAGGTCTGGGAGGGTCCAGAACACAGGGGCTTCGGTCCCTGTGGAGTTGGGATATGCTCATTCTCTACTGATATGGACGTGTTCCCCAACCTGAAGTCTCCTGAACTCATACTATTTGTTTTTTTTAAATGATTTTTTTTTAATTCCAGAATGAGAGAGAGAGAACAAGAGAGCACAAGATCACACTGGGGGAGGGGCAAAGGGAGAAGAAGACTCTCAAGCAGATTCCCCATTAAGCATGGAGCCCGACACGGGGATCAATCCAATGACTCCAAGATCATGACCAGAGTTGAAACCAAGAGCTGGATGCTTCAAAAAATTGAGCCACCCAGGCGCCCCCCAACTCCTGGGGTTTTATAAAGGCTTCCTCATAGAGGCATGACGAATTATTAACTCCATTGCCAGCCCCTCTCCCCTCTCTGGGGAAGTGAGGGGCAGGACTGAAAATTCCAAACTTTTCATCATGGCCTTGGTTTTTTCCCCCTGCAGCTGTAATTTATGAATTCTATAACTCATGTAAAAAAACAAATAATCAGACGTAATAGTAATAAAAATTTTTGAAAAAAGAGCAAATACATTTTTTATCATTTATAGAAATATACCATAAAGCCCTTCTAATTAAAACAGTGTGATATTGGCATATGAGCAGATAGACAAATGGAACAAAATAGAAAGTCCAGATATGGACCCAAGAATATATAAAGATTAAGTATATGATAAAAGCGATGTTATATATCAATGGGGAAAGACATTTGTTTTAAATAAATGCTACTGGATAACTGTTTTAGAAAAAGGTTAAATTAAAATCCGTAACTTCTACCACATACCAAGTTAAAGTCCAAATAGATCAGAGATTTATGTATTAAGGAAGCAGAGGCAAAAGCAGCAGTAGCAGTAGAAGGGAAGAACAGTAAGGAGAGGAGGGATGAGGAGGTTGGGGAGAGGAAGAAGAAACCAAAAAGCTGGTGAATTCATTTCTAATCTGGGACTAGAGAACTATTGCCCATGATGTCTCAAAATCCAAAATCCCAAGTCTATACCCCAAGAAGAAAACATTCAAGTACAATTATGGACAGTTCACTCACAAAATGCAAATGTAACTGTAAAAAAAAATGCAGTGGAGTAAATTTAAAGATTGAATTGGCTTTACTGACTCATGAGTTGGCAGCATCCCATCCAGCAGTAGAGTGGGAGCCTCAGAGGGCTACAGAAGGAAAGGTTTGGGAAAGCAAAGAGGATGTGGAACAAGGAAGTCATAAATGGAAAAAAACCTTCTGGCAAGGTAACCTTCCTTTGGGACACAACAGAACCTATTAGGAGCATTGCTTCATTGGAGCTGACCAGAAAATTCCAGACTGACAGATTAGGGTTACATTCCTAGGGAAGGTCAAAAGTAATTAGCTTAGGTATTAAATCTTGGTATGGTGTCATGGGTTTGAGATAGAGAAACTGAAGGACTCCATAAAAATCTTTTTGTTATTGTTGTTCCTTTTCCTGCTTCTATTCTTGCTAGGACCTGCACCCCTACACCCCTACCGCACTCTACAGAGACCTCAGAATGTTCTCCTTGTAAGAGACAAGGAGCTAATGATTTCTTTAGAATAGGTAAGATCTAAGGAAGGCCCAGGAGAGAATGACCCGAGGAAACCATTGTATAGGTCCCTTTCAGGCCAACAGGCTTGAGTGATGGATTATAGAAAGGGCCCACAGCGACCCCCTGGCTGAATACACACAGGCCCATCACATGACCCATCTCATAATATTCATAGGCCCTAACTTACCAGTGGGCTACTTACAACCGGGCACAGTTACCAAAAAAGGGAAAATGCCCGATGTTGCCATTATCTCCTTATCTTCCCCCTTTAAAAACATCCCCCACCCTTCTTGCAGATAGTCTCTGCTTTGCTGTCCTGGCCACTGCTCCCTTGGGGTGTATTCATAAACTTTTGCTGCCTTTCCTTTGCCTCAGGTGAGTTCTTTCATGGCCCCCACCACTAGCTTCCACCTGATCTTTGCCCCACATTTCGGGGCTCACATCCGATTGGACAGACATTTCATTTAGACACCACAGCCATTATTTGCACATTCCAGACCATGGCACGAGACATCTGGATGCCAAGGCTCCCTGGCTCCAAGGAATAACACCTGGGCCCTCATCTTTGTCCTGAGCAGTTCCCAGATGCCTGAGGGGACATATTCACCAGACCACTGTCCTCAGCAAAAACCCCCGGACCCTGAACAAAAATGAGTCTCCTTCCTTTCCTTTCTGACTCTCCCAGACACTCTGTATCTGTACTCTCTCTGCACCTTCAATAAACTCTGCTTTCACTTCCTGCTGGCATGTGTTCCATTTCTACCCTATGCACAGCCAGAGACGTCCATGGCTACTCCTGCGGGAATCCTCTAGGTCTCCAGACGTGGCCTGCTGGCATCGGGTTTAACCCAAGTGACTCCATTTTGGGCCTGTTGCTTCTTCTTTCTTTTCTTTTTAGATTTTATGTATTTGAGAGAGACAGAAAAAGACAGCAAGCAGAGGGAAGGGCAGAGCGAGAGGGAGAGAATCTCAAGCAGGCTGTGCACTAAACACATAGCCTGATGCAGCCAAATATCATGACTCTGAGATCAAGACCTGAGCCAAAAACAAGAGTCAGTCACTCAACCAATTGAGCCACCCAGGTGCCTCTGTTGCTTCTTTTTAATAGAATTTAGGTATATGAAAATTTTAAGTACATTTGTAATAAAGGAAATGCATATTAAAACTACACTGAGTTGCCTCTTCTGGCCATGATGTAGTTACTAAGACTGGACTTACTGAGCTCATCATAAAAAATTATAAAACAAGACAGAACATATGAAAAAATGTTTTCAACTGGGGACAACACGCAGTTCAGACCTATGATCCCTGAAAAAAAAGCATCTTTTATTCCACAGTGCAGGGGAGGAAGAATCCAAACAGACCATAGCAGGCTCTGTAAGATGAGAAGACAGAGATTTGAATTCAAGGAGGCTGTGGTAGCTGGGATTTGGGTAGCAGAATCCTAGGGAGTCAGAAGTTACACAGAGAAAATCTCTAGAAATTTCTATAATGGGTCCTCTTGAGTCTGTTCATAGTAGAATCAATCCCAGGCAAAGAATGAACAGGAAACTGTAAGCTGAATAATTCTCAGAGTTCACACAGAGGTGGGAAATGCTTATGTCCTGCCTGCCCATAATTAGTAAAAGTATTAAGCAGCCCTAGAGGAGGTTAAGACTTGCTCAAGCTTTCAAGCCAAGATCACACTCTTCTTGGGATGACTCATCTTTACAAAGATTCAAAACAGGCCTTGAAAGAGTTAAGCTGATCTGAAAAATTTGAACTGTCTTAAAGAAAAAAACATTTTTTCAAGATTTTATTTATTTGACAGAGAGAGAGATCACAAATAGGCAGGGGCAGGCAGAGAAATACAGGGAAGCAGGCTCCCCGCTGAGCAGAGAGCCTGACATGGGGCTTGATCCCAGGACCCTGAGATCATGACGTGAGCCGAAGGCAGAGGCTTAACCCTCTGAGTCACCCAGGTGTCCCCCCCAAAAAAATTTTTATTCTGATAGAATATATGTAAAGTTTAACTTTTTAATCATTTGTAAGTGCACAGTTCAGTGGCATTAAGGACATTCACACTGTGTGCAACAATCACCACAGTCCATCTCCAGAACTGTTTTCATCTTCCCAAGAGAAAATGTCCCCATTAAACATCAACTCTCCATTTATCCTTCCCCTCAGCCCCTTAGCAACTACCCTTGTACTCTCTGTCTCTATGAATTTGACTATTCTAGGTCCTTCACATAAGTGGAATCAGAATCATACAATATTTGTATGTAGCATTTGTCAGAATTTCCTTCCTATTTAAGGCTAAAAAATATTCTTTGTATGGATATAGCACAGTTTGTTTATCCATTCATCTGTTCAGGACACTTGGATTTCTTCTGCCTTCTGGCTATTGTGAATACGGATATTATGAACATGGGTGTACAAATATCTGTTTGAGTCACACTGCTTTCATTTCCTTGGGGTATTAACCCAGAGGAAGGATTTCTGGATCATATGATTCTAATGCTTTAGAACTCTAACAACTCAACGTAAACTCTAACTCTCTAACACTCAACGTAAAATTCATAATGTCTAGCACTCAATCAAAAACTAATAGGTATGGGGCGCCTGGGTGGCTCAGTTGGTTAAGCGACTGCCTTCGGCTCAGGTCATGATCCTGGAGACCCAGGACCAAGTCCCACATTGGGCTCCCTGCTCGGCAGGAAGCCTGCTTCTCCCTCTCTCACACGCCCTGCTTGTGTTCCCACTCTGGCTGTGTTTCTCTCTGTCAAATAAATAAAATCTTTTTAAAAAAATTAATAGGTATGTAAAGTAGTACAAAAAAATGTAATCTAAAGCCAGGAAAATAATCAGTCAATAGAAACAAATCCAAAAATGACAGACATTATGGAGTCAGGAGACAAGCTTTAAGTAAACGGAGTGCAGGAATCTCAGGACCCTGAGATCAATACTTAAGCTGACATCAAAAGTTGGGAATCGGAAGCTTACCTGACTAAGTCATCCAGGTGCTCCAGGAGACATGGCCTTTAAAATAATTATGCTTGGGGCACCTGGGTGGCTCAGCTGGTTAAGCATCTTCCTTTGGCTCAGGTCATGATCCCAAGGTCCTGGGGTTAAGCCCCATGTGAGGGTCCCTGCTCAATTGAGAGCCTGCTTCTCCCTCTCCCTCTCTGCCCCTCCCCTCTGCTTGTTTTTTTCTCTCTCAAATATATACAATCTTTAAAAAATAATAAAATAATTATGCTCAAGGACTTAAAAAAAGCAAACATAACAGGGTGCCTGCATGGCTCATTCAGTTAAGTGTCTGACTCTTGATTTCAGCTCACATCCCTGAGATTGAGCCCTGAGCTGGGTGTGGAGTCTGCTTAATATTCTTTCTCTCCCTATCCCTTTGCCTCTTCCTGCTCATGCTCTCTTAAAAAACAAAAACAGAAACAAAAGAAACAAACATAAAAAGAAAAAAATATAATGAACAGAAAAATACAAAGTAATAGAAACAAATAGAACTTCTTCTAGAAATAAAAAAAAGGATCAGTCAGCTTATAGAGTAGCAGTGGAAACTACTGTAAGATTTACAGTTAGTGATCTCTTGCCTGTAGTGGTCCTTATCTCAAACACTGGGAGATTGAAAATTCTTCTTTTTCTTTCCCAATGTTTTAGTATAGCTCTTTCACCGCCTGCTCCATGTAGCTTCAGCTATCCATAAATATCCTGAGAAGGAAACCACCCCTGAATTCGAGGGCCCCAAGTCTCCAATGTTATTATGTTAGCACAGCATAATTTTTCAAAAACTCAACTGATTTTTCCGGTATGAGATCAGCAGCCCTTTGCCTGGACCAAGCCCTAAATACTTTAAGTAGCATTTAAATGTGTAATATTTGATGGGGCGCCTGGGTGGCTCAGTTGGTTAAGCAACTGCCTTCGGCTCAGGTCATGATCCCGGAGACCCGGGATCGAACCCCACATCGGGCTCCCTGCTCGGCGGGAAGCCTGCTTCTCCCTCTCTCCCTCTCCCTGCTTGTGTTCCCTCTCTGGCTGTGTTTCTCTCTGTCAAATAAATAAATAAAATCTTAAAAATAAATAAATAAATGTGTAATATTTGAAATTTAATAGGTCCGTGACATTGTAGTCCGTCAAGAAATACTTTGTAAAAGACTTTATCTATCTATCTATCTATTTATTTATTTAAGAGAGAGCAGGAGTGAGCATAGAGAAGCTGACTCTCAGCTGAGCAGGGAGGCTGACACAAGGCTGAATCCCTGGACCCTGAGATCATGACCCGAGCCAAAGGCAGAAGCTTAACCGTCTGAACCACCCAGGTACCCTGACCCTTAATAAATATTAATTGAATGAATGAATGAATGAATGAATTCATTCTGTGTGAATGATTCTTTTTTTTTTTTTTTTTTTTAAAGATTTTATTTATTTATTTGACAGAGAGAAACAGAGCCAGAGAGGGAACACAAGCAGGGGGAGTGAGAGAGGGAGAAGCAGGCTTCCCGCCGAGCAGGGAGCCCGATGTGGGACTCGATCCCAGGTCTCCAGGATCATGACCTGAGCCGAAGGCAGTCGCTCAACCAACCGAGCCACCCAGGCGCCCCGGTGTGAATGATTCTCTTAACTGTCTTTTGGAAGTTCAAACAGCTGCAACACTGAGTCAATGAATATCTACATTCACCTAATAATGTTGAAAAAATTGAAGGTTTTCTCCCTAATGCTTTAAGAACATTTACTGTGGCATTGTTCTAAGGACTTTACATATATTAATTGTTCTAAGCACTTTAATTATATTAACTCATTTAATACAGTAGAGAATTTGGCGAAAGTGTCTCCTCTTCTCTGTATTCCCCCCTTACCCATGTAGGGATACATTCCAAGACCCTCAGTTGATGCTTGAAACTGTGGATAGTACCAAACCCTATATATACTATGTTTTTTCCTATACTTACACACTTATGATAAAGTTTCATGTATAAATTAGGTATGATAAGAGATTAACAACAATAAAATGGAACAATTATAACATTATACTGTAATAAAAGTTACATGAATGTGGTCTCTCAAAACATATAGTACTGTACTTACCCTTCTTCTTGTGACAATGTGAGATGATAAAATGCCTATGTGATGAGATGAAGTGAGGTGAATAAGGTAGGCATGGTGAAGTAGTGCTGGGCTACTACTGACCTCAGGATATGTCAGAAGGAGGAGCATCTGCTTCTGGACCATGATTGACCTCAGTAACTGAAACTGTGGAAAGCAAATCGGAGGATAAGGGGGGTATGACTCAGAACCACCCTACCAAGTTCATAGTCCTAGTCCCATTCTACACGTATGGAAACTAACATACGGAAGAGTGAACTAGTTTGTCCCAGGTCAAACAACTAGTATGATACTGGTAAAACAAACACCTTATCCCTCTCTCTCCCTTTCCTTCTGTCTCTCTGTTTCTAGTGTTTTGGCCCACGGAAATCAAGACTTAAAGTGAGATTTCACACAAGTGTTTTTCTTAATCTGTTACTTTTTTTTCTTTGCTAAACATAGAATCCTATCAAAGTTTAGTCCTACTATCAATTACAATTAATTGCCATTGATAATGAGTCCTATGTTGCTTTTGTTTAAATAGCACTCAGGCAATTTCCGGATAACATAATTTCAGGTAAATACCTATTTTTCATATTTTTATGTTAAATAATAAATCATTCATTATACTCAACATACTATGTCATTCGTCTGGTAGGGCTGTGTCCAGGGTTAGCACTCTAAAAAGTTGGTCACTCTACACTCAAAAGAGGAACTTTCAAAAATACCCAGTCACACGAGAGCCCATTCCTAGAAATTCTGATTCAATTGGTGTGGAAAACGAGCCTCTCGGTGGTAGAATTTTAACGCCTTCAGGCGAATCTTACCGGAGATTCGGGACTGCTCGGCTGGGCGGGAACCGGCAGGGGCGCGGCCTAGAGCTCACGTGGCCCGGCCGCCACCCTCTGCGGCCGTTGATTGGCCCCGACCTCGGGTGCGGGAGACCGGAGACTGCGGCTCTTTTAACCCCACCAAAGAGTTCCGAATCCTCCGCGCTTCCTAGAAGGTACGCGGCCGGAGACACCAGGCCCCGCGCGCCAGTGAGGGCCGGCGAGTGGAGCGGGTTTCTTCCGCGTTCGCGCCCTCGGGTTGGGAGGGGTTTGTTGGAAGGGTGCCTACCGCATCGCGGGTCCCGCTGGGAACCTCGAGAGGGAAACCCGGCCCCTATGGCCGCAACAGGTGGACACTGAGGACTTCCTGGAGGAGGTGGGGCGGCGGAGGCGCAGAGCATGTTGCGGGGAGAGGAGCTAGTGTGATGGGAGGGGTTTGTGGCGCGGGGGAAGCCCGGGTGGCCCCGCCAGGGCAGGTGTCAGGATTCCAGAGACCCTCAGGGGAGGTCGCAGGGCATTTACGGAGCGTCTTCCTGAAGATGTCAATTTGTGAATATTTTCCGTGTCGTCAGGTCTTCGGCTGTAAGGAAAAGAGCAAGTCTGATGAATGAGTGGCAGGTGAATACCGTGGTTTGGTTTGGTTATAGGGGAAAAGGAGATGTGATTGAACGTTTCAGGAGTTTACATTATTCTGAAGTGGCATTTTAGATTCTGAGTTCCAAATGCACCAAGCTCACGGTAGACAGTTTAGATAATGAAAGGGTTGAGGTCACTTCCCCACTCTTGAAGCCGTTGGTCAGGACATTTTTTGGAGTGCCTCCTTGCTTAAAAGTTAGAGCAATTTCCAAATAATGTTCTTAAGGAATGTGAATGGTGCGAGACTTTCTTCAAAATGCACTCACAGAAACCAGGGTTCACCGGTGGCCAGAAAAGCACAAAGGAAAAAATGAAAATCACCTGTATCCCATCACTTGTATATTCCATGAGACTAACGATGTTGAGTTTATAATGTTAAAAAAAACCAAAGTGGAGACCACAGTTTGGATATACCCCTAGGCCAACCACCCATAGATGTGGAATCAAAACTTGAGCTGTCCTAATTTCCCCAAAATGTTGTCTCTTCTTTTAGGAAACTTAAGCTATCTTCATGTCACAGTGACCTTGTAGTTTCCTAGCCAGTCAGCTAAAAACAAGTAAACTTCTGCAGTGCTTTGCTTGTATTCTAAGAGGGTTATATGTTTCAACAGTCACAATAGAAAACAAGGTACTTCCTCATTTCGTGTGTGGGGTGGAGAAATAATTTTCTTTCTCTGTTCTTAGCTGAGATCCCAGCAATAAAAGATTAAGAGAAAAACAAACCGGTTTATTAACATGTATAGGTGGGCAATATCCACAGAGAAATGAGTAACTCCTGGAGTGGCTTAGAATCCAGTCCTAAATATCCTCTTAAAAGGGAAAGGGGAGAGAGGGTGTAGGCCTCTTAGAGGAGAAAAAATGAGTGTTAGGAAAGATGAAGGGGTCCTTAGAGCAGCAGACAGGAGGTCCAATGGCTTATGACAGTTTGGGTGTGGTGTTAACGTTTAGTGTCGTCTCCTGTGACAGAAGTCTATCTTCCCTGGGAGGGGAATTTATGACAGTTGAGTTCCTTTTCAGGGATCGGTGTTTAGGCAGATAAGGGGAGTTCAGAGAAAGCCTTTCTCTGTGTTTTGCCACTTTTCAAGTGCTCACAGCTCAAAATAATCATGGTGTGGCATATTCTGCTACCCCTTATGCTTTATGAACTAAGCCGTGGCTGCTGAGAGCTCAGCCTCTTCATGCTTTCAGTTTTGAAGTCTCCTCATTTGCTGTGTGTCTCAATAAATATTCATATCAAGTAATTGATATAAATATTCTTTTGACAGTGATTGCTTCTGTGTTTATAATATGTAGCCTGAAATCTCTAACTGCCCTAAAGTTGTTTTTATACTCTCGGAGCTGATCCTGTAGGATGTAGAAATAGATGAACACCTACCCACCAACCCCATCCTCCCAAACAGGAACAAATAAAGGCTCTTCATCCAGATCCTGCTAGAGCAAGGGAATGAGCTACCATCACTTGTTTCACTGATACCCAAAGGCAGGCAGGGATAAGCTTTATGGTGGGCAGGAAAGGAAAACTCATATGTCCCCTATTTGGAGATTGTTGGCTTGAGAAAGCTGGAGGCAGGTTAAATAAATAGAAGCAGAACATCTTATGTGGTTGGGTAGGGCAGTGTATTTGGCTTTCTCTGTTGGTCCTAAACTGTAGGAAGGAAGTCAGAATTAAGGATAAGCTGGCCATTATTGACCTGATCTTGTTTGGGGGCTGATTGCTGCATTGGGTGTGATTTGGGTTCTAGGCTGGTTGCTGCAAGTTGTGGGTCAGAATTCTAGTCTTGTCTATGGTCTTGTCCCTTTGGGTATGCAGTCTTTCAATGAGGTGCTACAGAATATATTCTAGGAGGAAGGGGAGGGCAGGGCCCTGGGATAAAGCTTTGGAAATTGAACTAACTTCAAAAGTTCCTAAAAAAGACTATTCTAACAGCTCCTTTTTTTTTTTTTTAATCCCCTATTTCAGTACCAAACATGATGGCTATATAGTAACTCAGGTGTGTTGGCCCTGTCCCGGAGCTGCCTGGTGAGAGAGCCTTAAATTGGGACTGGCCTTACTCATTATCTTTTTTTTCTCCTTCAGTCCAGCCTGATGGAGGCAGTCCTGCCCCATCTTGAAGACCAGGACTTGGAAGCTGTATTCCTGACTGCTGGGTGGAAGGTGAGCTGGACTTCTCTCCTTCCTCAGGATAGGCCCGGTAGTCAGGCAATGGCTTTAACTCCTTTGTTCAGGTTGAGGCATCTTTATTAATTTGGGGATTTTTCCTTCTTGGGTGGTGTGCTTAAAGAGCTTGAACGCTGGGGTCAGACAGGTTCAAATCCAGCCTTTTGTTGTAAGATGTGTTACCTTCAGCTACTTACAGAAGTTTCCAGGGCCTTGGTTTACTTATCTGTAAATGGGATGATACCACCTATCACAAAGAGTTATGAGAATTAAGTGAGGCACTTAATGAAATACTTTACATAGTATCTAGTTCTATTTTAAATGCTCTGTGAATTTTAGATACTGTTACCAGAGTTGTTCATTGTTTCTGTCAGTGAGTGTTACTGTGTATCAGATACTATTCTTTGTGCGGGAGAGAAACTTTCTCTGAAGTAGTTTACAGGTTTTTGGTTTTTGTTTTGTTGGGTTTTTTTGATTGCTTGTTTTGGTGTTTTGTTTTGTTTTTTTTTTTTTTGAAAAGTAGATATGTAAACAGACTCTTGCATTACAGGGATACATTTTGATCTGGGAGTACTAAAGGGTACAAGGGAAGCCTATTGAATTTGTAACATTATGGAGGATGATTCTAAAATGTTGTGTTTAAAAGTAAGGAGACAAGTTAGGAAACCATCTCAACAATTTGGAAAGAAAGGTTGGACCAGAGGGAGGGAATTAGAATTATTGCAGCTCCAGCGTGTCTGCACTTTCTGAGGAGTCCCAAAGCTCTATCTGCTTCCCTGGCTTCATCCCCAGCCTGCCCTGTGCGCCAGAGAATCCAAGGTGCTCGAGGTGCTCTACGTTCCTCCATTCCTGTGTGTAGCCTGCTCTGTCCATACATAGGCAAACTCACATATTTGTATTTCGAGACTGAACTAAAACCTCTTCTCCGTGAAACTGCCTGACTTCCTACATTAACAGCATGACTTTTCCCAGTGATCCTAGGTAGGCAGGGGCAGCAGTTGTAGAGGTGTGATGAGGCTTAAACCAGTAGCTTACAGAGCGACTGGAAGTGAGTGTAGTTTTCTCCTGGAAGCTGGTCGAGTATTGGAAGAAGAGAGAACAGAAACCAGAGGGGAAGGCCAGCACAGGAATATCTTTTCAAAGATAGGTTTGGGGGGCACATGGATGGCTCAGTCAGTTGAGCAGCTGCCTTTGGCTCGGGTCATGATCCCGGGGTCCTGGGATTGACTCCTGCATTGGGCTCCCTGCACAGTGGAGAGCCTGCTTCTGCCTCTGTCTCATATAAATAAATAAAATATTTAAAAAGAGAGAGAGAGAGAGAGAAGTTTTGGCATTTTTTCTGATGAAGGGGAAGGAGCAAGGGGAGAAGTGAGTGTTCAGGAAAAACACTCCCATGTTTCTCTGCTTTCTACATTCATGCCACACCTCAGATACCAGACATGTTGGGATTTTTCCTACACATCAGGCAATTCTGTGACACCAGTGGGGTGGCTGCAATTTAACTCAGTTTTGACACTCTCTACCTGGAGTTAACATCAGACCCCACTGGATAAGGGCTCCATCCCATGAGACTGCCCCTTCCCCACTTCTACCACCAGCCAATTTTAAGTCCAAGTTGTCACCTGTGCCTTGACTGGCTATATATTTGGAGGTTCCCATGACCCCCTCTGCGGGTTTGATTAATTTGCCAGAGTGGCTCAAAGAACTCAAGAATGCAGTTTACTTTTACTAGATTTTACTAGGTTTTTTTTTTTTTTTTAAATATTTCCTAGTAGCCCAGTGGATGGGAGACTGGATCTTTTTTTTTTTTTTAAGATTTTATTTGAGAGAGAGAGCATGACATGGGAGAAGGTCAGAGGGAGTTGCAGACTCCCTGCAGAGCCAGAAACCCAATGCAGATTCGATCCCTGGATTCCGGGATCATGACCTGAGCCAAAGGCAGTTGCTTAGCCAACCGAGGCACCCAGGCACCCTAGATTTTACTAGGTTTCTTATAAAAGGTTATAACTTGGGAACAGCCAGACAGAAGAGGGGCACAGAGCTTCCATGTTTGGAGTGTACCACACCACCAGCCCTCCATGCACTTGCCAACCCTGAAGCTGCCTGAACCCCAACCTTTTGAGCTTTTCTAGAAGCTCATTACATGGGCTTGACTGAGTAAATCATTGCCATTTAGTGATGGAATTGACCTCCAGCCTCTCTCTCTCTGAATTGGGGGGGGGCTCAAATTCTCTAACCCTCATGGTTGGTTCCCTTGGCAACCAGCCTGCCATCCTTGGGGCTTTTCCAAAGATCACCTCATGAACATAAACTCAGGTGTGGTGAAAGGAGTTTATGATGAGTAAGGAGACACTCCTTTCCCCTTGATGACTCAAGGGGAACAAAATATCAAATATGAAGAGATGCTCCTGCTCTTACTCCTTAGAAATTCCAAGGGTTTTAGGAGCTGTGTGCCAGAAATGAGAATGAAGATTAAATATATATTCCTGGACGCCTGGGTGGCTCAGTGGGTTAAGCCTCTGCCTTCGGTTCAGGTCGTGATCTCAGGGTCCTGCGCATCAGGTTCTCTGTTCAGCAGGGAGCCTGCTTCTTCCTCTCTCTGCCTGCCTCTCTACCTACTTGTGATCGCTCTCTCTTTGTCAAATAAATAAATAAAATCTTTAAAAATATATATATATATTCCTTTTTTTAAGAGATTTTATTTATTAGAGCACACATATGAGCGAAGAGGAGGGGCGGAGGGAGAGGAAGAGGGTGAGAAGCAGACTCCCCGCTCAGCAGGGAGCCTGGCTCAATCCCAGGACCCTGAGATCATGACTTGAGCCTAAGGCAGACACCTAACTGACTGAGCCACCCAGGCACCCTTAAATATATATTTCTTGTTAAAAAAATCACAGTATCAGGTGCACCTGGGTGGCTCAGTTGGTTAAGCGACTGCCTTCAGCTCAGGTCATGGTCTCAGAGACCCGGGATCAAGCCCGCATCGGGCTGCCTGCTCAGCGGGAAGCCTGCTTCTCCCTCTCTCACTCCCCTTGTGTTCCCTCTCTCGCTGTGTTTCTCTCTGTCAAATAAATAAATAAAATCTTAAAAAAAAAAAAAAGAAATCCTTCTTCCTATAAAAAAAAAATCACAGTATCACAGGGGAAAGAGAGTAAAGATATAGAAAAAGAAGAGTCTTTGTCATTGAATTAAGACCCTGGTGGAGACCCCGAGGTAATGGAGGCAGAGGCAGAGGGGGAAGAATTGCTAGGACAGCATCTTTTGCTGAGGGAAAAGAGAAAGGGTTGAGTGAGAATGTAGGTAATGCCTGGTAGGGATGCTGAGGGCGTGAGAGGAATTAGGGAGCATTGCCCTGTGGGCTCTTTTCTGGGATATAACCGGCAATGACTTCCGGAAGGGAGTGCAGTGAGCCACATGTCCTCCTAGGCCCCTCTGAGTATCTCCCACTGGACCGTTACTGTGTTGACTCCATCTTTCCCCCTGGAAAGGGGGGAAGGGACCCTAAGCAGGGACCAGGGCTGCTATAAAATCATACAGGTTGTGCAGGTAGCAACTCCAAGGGACCCCCATTCACAGCTGCACTGTAAATGGTGTCCCGTAGGTTGGAGCAGTGCACAGCCTGAACAGGTACGTCCTGTGGCCTCAGCAGGAACTAGAACCTTTATTGCTGGCCTACAGCTTGAAGGCTCACAACTTACTATGGCCCAGTGTTTCTTGAAACAATGAGGGTGGTAAAGGTGTAGAACACCCTGGGGAGGAATAGGAGGGTGAGAGTTTGGGGCAACATTAAAGGCCATATAAATGAATGTATAGAGATTACTCTGGGGGAGATTAAGCCATTTTATTCCTCAATGCTTGCTCAGGCTCACGCAGCAGCAGAGAATGTCAGCTGAGGAGCTGAGGAGACCTGCGGGACAGCTCTAGTAAAAGGAGGGACTTTGGGGATGGTGGTGGGAGGGAGCTCGAAATGTTAACTCTGGAAGTCAGACTTGGTAGGGAGGAAAGAAAGGCCTTGTAATTTGGGAATTCTGGTGTCTGTTTCCTGAGGGATGGTGGTGCTATTTCCTATTACTGATCACTGTCCCGTGTCCCCCCCCCCCCAGATAGCCCCTCAGGCTACACTGTTTCTCCTAAGGGAAGGGAATGTGGTGGGTAGATGGGGTGAGGGGGGGTGTTTCTCCAAGGGCTGCAGTAGTGGGAGGCACCTTCTGTTCTCAGCCCAATTGAGCTGAGAACAGATGCAAATAGAAACTTTTACTGTATATGTTGTACTAAACAGTCTCTGTTTACCCACCTTTGATGTATGCTTCACCCTCCCCCACTTTGGTGTGAGGCTGACCTTTATACGGAATCAGTGGGTTCTTTTGCTCTCTGGCTTCCAGTTGGGTTTTGGCAATGGGGTGGAGGGGGTCAGGGGACCAGAAACCTGGAGGAAGGTGGTGGTGGGTTTTATTCCCACAGCTCCCGGCCTGTTGGGCTGTGGATGACAGTGGCCGCATAGCCCCAACGTTGCTTCCCCTCCAACAACTTCTGGATTCCAATAAACCTCCCTCACCTTCTTCCCCTTCAGACGTGGTGGTTCCCCATGAGAGCCAGCCTTGTTGGTTTCCACGAAGCACCGTCCTTTGTGAATAGTCTGCATGCTAATTTATCTTCAGTGACCTTATTTGACTGCGCCATCTCTTTCCTAGGGGACCCGGGGCAGAAACACATTCCATGTTAAAGATGATATTGTATAAGAATGGGGTCAGCAAACTGACCTGGACCTGGTAGTCCAGTTTTAGTGGAACACAGCTATGGCCATTCACTTTCCTTTTGTTGCTGCTGCTTTGGTGCAGAATAATTGTAGCAGAGACCAAATCAACTGGGAAGCCTAAAATATTTACCGTCTGGCTCTTTACAGAATAAGTTTGTCTAGACTGTAGTAGAGAAGAAAGAATAAGCTTGGCCGAGTCACTTGACCCCCTCAAACCTCACCTGTAGAATAATAGTGATAGCTTGCAAACTTACTGTACAAATTGAGCCTATAATTAGTCTCTGTTTTCAGGAGTTACTGTCCTTTGAGGATGTGGCTATGTACTTCACCAGAGAAGAGTGGAATAAACTTGACTGGGCTCAGAAGGACCTCTACCGAGATGTCATGCTAGAGAATTACAAAAACATGATCTTGTTGGGTAATGACTCGCCTTGAAGGTTTGACTCTGAGTGTCTGCACAAGTCTTTAGTCCCTTATTTGCAATTCCAAAATCAGAGAAACTCTAAAAACTAGTTTTTTTTCTTAACTCATTTGGCTGCAAGACCCAAGCTGTTATGTCATCAGGTGGTAAAACCTGGTCTCTTCCTCCAGGAAGCTATGTCTTATCCTTATTTTTCCCACTTGGCCTTTGTATCTATCTATTTAGCCTCAGAAATAGCACTGAGTTTGATAAAGGGTATAGCTCCAACCCCTGTTGGGGGCAGTACATAATGAAAAATAGACACACCAAACTGCCTTTCTAAAATCTGGAAAAAATTCTGAATCCCATCTGGCCTCAGGGTTTTTAAATAAGGGATTGTGGACAATGAATAGATTCCTTTTGTTTTAGAGGTCAGAAGTGCTTAATCCATTCCCTGCCCCTCTTCGCCTTCTCCACATCTATAATACCTATAGGAGCTGAAAAGATTATGGCTGATTTGGATTCCAAAGGTTAGCTTCTTTTTCTCTTGAAAAGTCTTTTTTGGTCTCTCTCTGGAAATGGGTTCCTTCCCTGTTGGCAGCATCACTGAGTGTCCAGGAAATGACTCTTAACCGACTTCATTTCTGAACTTTCACTGCTTCTTTCCTCAGGGAGCCTGCCTTTGTCTTATTTCAGTGCGGTCTCCTCCTGGGGGTGTTTCCTCAACAAAGAGCTTGCTTTCTGGGGCTACAGTTTTGACCCCGCCACCACTGACACTCTTGCCACAGTCTTGACCACCTCTACAGTCTCTTGTGGGATTGTCCACCCACCTCTGGAGTTTTTTATGTCAGTTTTCTTTATAAAAGCATTGTAAGAGCAGACTTGAGGGGTGCCTGATTGGTTCAGTTGGTTAAGCGACTGCTTTCGGCTCAGGTCATGATCCTGGAGTCCCGGGTTTGAGTCCTGAATCGGGCTCCCTGCTCGCTCGACGGGAGGCCTGCTTCTCCCTCTTTCACTCCTGCTTGTGTTTCCTCTCTAGCTGTGTCTCAGTCAAATAAAATAAAATCTTAAAAAAAAAGAGCAGACTTGAATATGTAGAAGGTACAGGAAATTATGACAGGGAGGGGAAAACATTCCCAGTTTTTCTCCTCCTATGCGCTTAAAAAATGTAGCTGAACATATTCTTCATATAATTCTATAATTCCTTTAAATTATAACATTACAGCATCAGCATTTCCCCTATGCCATAAATATAGTAAATCACCATAATGTAATTCTGTTGTACAATCTATAATATGTAATCATTTTCCCATTCGGGGATATTTAGTTTGGCTTTGTTTTTTTTTGTTGTTGTTGGCTTGCTTATGAATTCATCATTTTCTGTATTATTCTAATGGACGTATCTGACCATAAATTCTTATATAAATTTCTGACTATTCCCCAGAATTTTGGTGTTAAAGGGTATGGGCACTTTCAAGTCTCTTTGTATTACCCAATGACTTTTCAACAACAGAGGAGGAAATAAAAATCCTCTGCAGGCCCACTGCCCAGAAAGTACCCCCATTAACATTTGTTTTTTTATTTAAAGATTTTATTTATTTGACAGAGGGAAACACAGCCATAGAGGGAACACAAGCAGGGGTAGTGAGAGAGAGAGAAGCAGGTTTCCTGCTGAGCAGGGAGCCCGATGCAGGACTCAATCCGGGCCTCAGTCCGGGAACTCTGGGATCATGATCTGAGCCAAAGGCAGATGCTTAAGGACTGAGCCACCCAGGCACGCACCCCACTCCCCCCAGCCCTGTTAACATTTTGGTTGGACTTTTTCCTCATCTTTTCATGTTTGAGTATACTTAGGTACACATACACACACATGCATAGTTTTAGAAACACAATTTGGATTGTACTTCTCATGAGTTTTACATTCTGCTTTAAAACCTACAGGGAACATTTTTCCATTTTAATATTCTTGAACACATGGATTTTTAGTATCTGCCTAATACTTTTGCCTTCACAGCATTCACAAGCTACACTGTAGATTTTGCCCTGATGATGTTTCCTTTATTTCCAGCTTTGCCCTGGTACAACTCTGCTGAACAGCTGTGGTCCATTCATTTTGGTCCTAATTGTTCCATAGGCTGTATCTCTAAGAGTGAAATGATCACATCTAAGGCTGCGATGGTTGTTGAAGCTTTCCATAAACATTGTCAGATTGTCAGAAAGACCGTGCTGAATTCTATTCCCACCAGCCCTTTTGATTATTGTCCTTACCTATAAGTTTGCCACTGGAGACCCTAGGGGGTTAAGGTGAGCTCTAGGACATCTCTCTGTAACTCACTAACCACATCCTATTTACTTCTCCATGAGTAGGATTTCAGTTTCCCAAACCTGAGCTGATCTGCCTGCTGGAGCAGTGGGAAGAACCATGGATCCTGGATCTGCCAAGAGCTGGGACTAGGAAGGCTTCCAGTAGTGCTTGGCCAGGTGGGTGAGGAGAAGGCCCAGTTGAGTGGAAATCCCAAAGAGGCAGAAAAGCCACATTAATGAAAACCCTTGTGTGCTCCAGAGACTGAGCCAGGGTTTCATCCCTGCTGCCCTCTGAGGGTAGTTCGTGTGACCATTAGTCCCATTTTCCAGATGAAGAAACTAAAAGGTTTCTGAGGCCCCTGGCTGGCTCAGTGGAGCATGCAAATCTTGGTCTCAGGGTCATGAGTTTGAGCCCCATGTTGGTTACAGAGATGACTCAAAAATAAATAAATAAGTAAAATTTGAAAAGATTCAGATCTCTGCACACAGTACATTGATAGTTGGGATTTGATTTCAAGTCTGCTGAGCTCATCCTCATTCCATTGCAGTAGAATGCGTCTCTGAAGCAGCTGGTCCAATAGCTCTTAGGCCAAACTAGATATGCCTTATTGTGCCCTTATTACTTATCCTTCCTGTTTTTTCTTGTTCCTTTCCTTCCCTTTTTCATATTCCCACAGTGTTTCTTGATGTAGCTGCTTTTTCCTACTTACTATGTCCTGATTGCCGCTTCTACCTTTTTCCACATCCCTCTCCTCCAGAGTTTCTTAGCCTCGGCTCTATTGACATTCTGGGTTGGATAATTCTTCACTTTGGGGAGATATCCTGTGTATTGTACGATGTTTAGCCATATCATTGGCCTCTTCCCACTAGATTTGAGTAGCACCATCCCAGCTGTGCCCACCAAAGATGTCTCCAGACATTGCTAGCTCTCCCCCAGGAGGCAACATCACCCCTGGTTGAGAGCCATTGCTATATTCCCTTGGCTTTTGTATTTACTTCCCTCTGGTTCCTTTCCTATTCTGTCTTACACTCTCCATTTTTAAGTTGTTTCTGCCAGAACTATTGAAAACCTGCTTATCGAGAAAGTATGTGGTGCCAGTCCTACACTTAGGTAACACTACTGAGTACTCGGAGTAAGTGATTTTTCCAGGGGAGGTGATGGGTGTGTTCCATTCTCACTTCTCTGGCACACACTTTTGCATTTTTCTGTTGGTTAGTTAATGTCCAAAACTCTTTCTGCTGTTGAAGCCAGGAGTCCCGTGAAAATCAGAATTTTGACCCTTAGCTGGATGATGTAAATAAGCAAGCACTTCTTAGCTTCATTTGAGTGACAGCACACACAGTTGGCTTCTTCTCTCTTTTTTCCTTCTGCAATTCACAGGTCATTTCTGTGTTTCCTTTTTTTTTTTTTAAGATTTTATTTATTTATTTGACAGAGAGAAACACAGCTAGAGAGGGAAAACAAGCAGGGGGAGTGAGAGAGGGAGAAGCAGGCTTCCCACCAAGCAGCGAGCCCGATGCGGGGATCGATCCCGGGACTCCAGGATCATGACCTGAGCCGAAGAGGCAGATGCTTAACAACTGAGCTACCCAGGCACCCTAATTTCTGTGTTTTCTTTTCATTTGGTTAGGTTCTGAAGTCAGATGGAGGACAAAAAAGCCAACTCCTAAGCAGAAAATTTCTGACGATTCAGAGTCCTGTAAGATGTCAGTGGTAAAGCAGACAACGGCCAAGAGACCTGAAGAAAAGTTACATAAATGTAATGAATTGGTGAACATTTACAGACTTGCATTCCCTACTCTTGGCAATGAATGCCACAAGGACTTCCTTCAGCTTATTCAAGACAAGAATGCTCAAACAAGGAAGAAGCAGGGCAAATGCGAGGAGTATGGAAAGCCTTTCGATCATCAGAGATTGTTGCTTTTGCAGCACAAGCAAATTCTTACAAACACAAAATCTTATGAATGTGGGGAATGTGGAAGAGTCTTCAGGCGTCAGGCAAATTTTGTTCGACATCAAAGAATTCACACATCAGAGGATCCCTTTGAATGCGACATATGTGGGCAAGGCTTCAAACAGAAGTCTACTCTTACTGTCCATAAACAGTGTCACCCTCAGAAAAAACCATACAAGTGTCATGACTGTGGGAAATTTTTCCGTCAGATGGCATATCTTATTGAACATAAGAGGATCCATACCAAAGAAAAACCCTATAAATGTAATGAGTGCAAAAAAACGTTTAGTCAGAATTCAACTCTTATTCGACATCAGTTAACCCACAGTGGAGAAAAACCCTATAAATGTCTTGAATGTGGAAAGGCCTTTGGTCGGCATTCAACCCTTCTGAGCCATCAACAGATTCATGCTAAACAGAACACTCACAAGTGCAGTGAATGTGGACAGTCCTTTAGCCGGAGTGTAGATCTCATTCAGCATCAGAGGACCCATACCAAGGAGGAATTCTTTGAATGTAGAGAATGTGGGAAAACTTTTAGTTTTAAGGCAAATCTCCATCGCCATGAGGTCATTCATACCGGAGAGAGACCCTACAGATGTGACAAATGCGGAAAATCTTTCATCTGGCGCACAAGCTTTATTAAGCATCAGGGTACTCACAGAGAACAGGTATCAGTGTGATACTAACTGGTAAAAGACCATTTAAAGACCAGAACTTACCGCTCTTGTAATTATATGTGACTTCATTGTTTTATGAAAATTAATAAACCAAAATCGAAATGGTTTTTCTTTGGGGACCCTCTTTTTGTAGCTAACTTTCTTGATGGGGTCAAGAATTAATAGAATTGGTAAGAGGCTGTTGTGTTTAGTCTCCCTGGAGCTCCTTATACCTTCATTGTCCCAAGTCCAGGTGGAAGGGAACTTTGTAGTTCCCTAGGCTGGAGACCATCTGATGGATTATGAACAATGTAGGAATACTTTTCTGATTTCCTGTACCACTGGGGGGGAAATGTTTTTAAGTAAAGGGTATAAAAAGATATTTTTCTTGATTTTATGTAGAAAAATTGCGGGCGCCTAGGTGGCTGGTTAAGTGACTGCCTTCAGCTCAGGTCTTGGAGTCCCTAGATTGAGTCCCACATCAGGTTCCCTGCTCAGCAGGGGGTCTGCTTCTCCCTCTGACCTTCTCCCCTCATGCTCACTCTCTCTTATTCTCTCTCAAATAAATTAAAAAAAAAGAGAGAAAAATTACCTGATACTACATTGACTTTTTAAAAGTAAAATAAGGGCTACTCACAAATAACTAGTGAGATACGAAGAATTACTAAAATTTGGGTGCCTAGCTGAGGCGTCATGAGTGCAAGCCCCACTTTGGATGTGGAGCCTGCTTTAAAAAAATTACTAAAATTTACCCATAAACTACAATTAGCATGCTACTAGATTCTATTGAGAGTTCTGAGTCAATTGTTAATAGCAGATGCGTTGGCCTTCCCTGCCCTCTGCTTATTCCCTCTGTTGGGTTTCATCTGACTTGCACTGTGTGTCTCCTGGTCTGCAGGCATTTTCTAAAAGCACGACAGGCCACTTCTCTGTAGGGTAACTACATCGTGAGAGCAGGCCTCAACTAATGCTTGATGGGAATTTCACAAATAGGATCCTCTCCCCTTGAGTGGAATATCTCTGAAGCAGGTGTTTTCGGTTTTGCCATGGGATCATGCATTCACTCACCTTGGCAACTGCTTTATTAGTGGTCTTCTCTGCTCTGTCTCTTCCATACTCCCCTGCCAGTGCTTCAACACCTCTTCTCCCTACAAGTGAGTTGCTTGTGCTCAGAAAGTGTCGACTACAGTCCTAGCCCTTTTGTTTCCAGTTACTGCAAGTACATTCTTACATTCGGGTTACCTATGTTGAGCTGACCGTATGACTCTTCCCTACAGCTCCCCAATACAAGAAACCTATTTGAAATTCTAATAGCCTAAACATCATCTCAGGTCTGCATTATAAACTGCTGCTATTTGGACGCTGTCCTATAAACCCCCTCTAGTTTCTTCTTGATTTTACTTTCTTGCTCTTACCAATTCCATGACTTCCTTTTTTTTTTTTTAAAGATTTTATTTATTTATTTGACAGACAGAGAGATCACAAGCAGGCAGAGAGGCAGACAGAGAGGGAGAACGAAGCAGGCTCCCTGCTGAGCAGAGAGCCCCATGTGGGCCTTGATTCCCAGGACCCTGAGATCATGACCTGAGCCGAAGGCAGAGGCTTTAACCCACTGAGTCACCCAGGTGCCCACTAATTCCATGACTTCTTTCTCAACATATAAAAACAAAGATCTATTAGGAAACAGGAAGTGACACTTCAGAAAATTAAGGAATTTTAAGCCTTGCAGGAGGAAAATAATAATAGATTGTATATTGGGTTCAAAAAGCAGTAATTTTGTGCCAGTCAGCATGAACTGGCTAGAAGAACCTAACAAAGTTGACTTCTGACTGAGGGGGAAATAAGCCAGAGATAAATCCCACTTATAACAACCTAGGAAGATGGTTGTTTCATAGAAGCACTATGAAAAGTGCTTCCCTCCACTGCTAAGTGGAAGCCAAAAGTCCCCTAATAAAGCAATAAATAAATAGGGGTACTTGGCAGGTGGAGCATGTGACGATCTTGTGGCTGCAAGTTTGAGCTCCATGTTGGGTGTAGAAGTAACTTAAAATCTTTAGAAAGAAATACATACATTTAAAAAATGGCAGCTTGGTTTCCTGATGGCAGCTCTCCATTGTACGGATGAGAACTGATTTGGAAATCAGCAATCTGGTCTGGGGAGACTCAGCTACAGGCATACACTTAGCTATAGGAGAACTAGAGGTATGCCTAACGGCTTTTCTTGGGCTCCGGCGAATAGCTAAACTAAGCCATACAGTTTGGCAAGTGGGCCTTGGACAATTAAAAATAAAGTGGGGAGCCCAATTATGTTAAGCCCTTCGCCCACTAGAATAATCAGGGTGTTTTCTGAAGATAACACATGCTCTGGGCAAACCACTTGACGTGGAAATGTGGATATGCGGGCATCCACAATGAGTCGTCCCGGGGGCTCCCAAGCCATGTTGTGTCATGATCCCAACACTCCATTGTGACATTTGCTGGGGCACCAGTGGTTGCCAGTCTGTTCAGAATCCTGGGAAATGGGCTCACTTGCTCAGTCTGTACCACCCCACTGTGTGTGCCTAGTTGATAGCCCTGCCCCACATCCCTTAAAGGAACCTCAGATGTCGCACAATCCTCTGGCCCCTCACTCTGGTGGGGTTAGTGAGAGGGCCCAGACAATGTGCTGCTATGGTTCCCACCCCTATGCCCCAGGACCTTCCATTTTAACTCTGTGCCACTGCCCTAGAGACCTCTGAGTCCCGAGCAGGGCATAAGACCTTCCAGAATAGAACTTGGAAATGTTTAAGACAAAACACACTAAGACAATAGATTTAAATGACCCTATCACTCTCTCCCCTATCTCCAGTCAGGTTTTCTAACACTTTACAAAAATCTGGACTTACCATTTTGTTGGACAGGATACTGTTCTAGATGGGTGGGAGAAAGTGGAGTGGAAAGATTGCTCCTCTCTGTTATGGACTGAATTCTATGCTGAAGTCCTAACCCTTGGTGTAACTGTATTTGGAAATAGGGCCTTTAAAGAGATAACTGAGGTTAAATGAGGTCATAAGTGTGGAGTCTTCAGTGATAAAGATTGGTGTCCTTTGAAGAGGAAGAGATTCTAGGGATCTGTCCAACCACTGCACAGGAAGGGGAATCCACAGAAACCAACCCTGACACCTCACTGATCTTGGACATTCAGCCTCCAGAACTTCGAGAAAATAAATGTGTGTTATTTAAAGCCACCCAGTCTGTGGTCTTTTTTTGATCTCAGAGCTGACTGATAACACTCACCCTTTACAATCTAGGGATGAGACATGGCATATACACATTAACTTACTGGATATAATAGTTTGCATGGTAAGTGACAAAGCTTACAGATAATGTCAGCTCACTACGGAAAATATTTGGGGGTAGGATAACTAAGAAGTGACATTTTAAAATTGTTTTACAAGAGTGGACTTTCCCATTGTTAATTTGGTGCATTAGGGTCTGGGGAAACAGAGCTGGAATTAATAGCAGAGGAAGCATCTTGACCAAAGGCATCTATCTGGAAAATTCTAGTGTGTGAGCAACAGGCATGTGTAGAGAGGGTGGAAGAGAAAGGGAAAAATGGAGGGAAAGCTAGATGTGCAGAGAGGACAGTCTGCTCTAAGTTTGCGGAACTCCTCCAGTAAAAAGAACTCTGGGATCAAAACCTGTACCATGTTACCATTACTACTCTATCGTTTCCCACCTCTGTGACCCTGGTCAAATAACCTTGATAAGCCTGGGGAGAACACCAGGGTGATACAGCTCATGGTCTGCTTAAATTGACACCATGTACACATCTCACTCTCAGCCCAGGGCTAAATATGAAATCTCACTGAAATATGCAACATTCTCCACTTGACACCCCAAAGCCTGAAGGCACCCAGGTCAGCCGTCTCACGGTCCCTCCTGCTGGTCTCAAGGAGGGTCCAAGGAAAAGGTGCGCACTACAGTTCCACTATATCCAGGATCAAGGAAGTGAATTCTGGAAGGCAAATAATTTAGTCTTGGTTTTTGTACATTTAGGAGAAAAAAATTAAGAGGCGGTAAATTGACAAGGCTAGAGTAGGATATTCAAAATAGAATGTAATTTGGTACTTACTCGGGTTAAAACTGGAAAAGTGTATGAGCTCAAACACTGATCAAGGAAATTCTACTTCTGGGAATGAGGCCTTAGAGTCTAAAGAACAATGCAAATCACGTTAAAATTATACTGGCATTCACGGGGCACCTGGGTGGCTCAGTTGGTTAAGCAACTGCCTTTGGCTCAGGTCATGATCCCGGGGACCCAGGATCGAGTCCCACTTAGGGCTCCCTGCTCGGCGGGAAGCCTGCTTCTCCATCTCTCACTCCCCCTGCTTGTGTTCCCTCTCTGGTTGTGTTTCTCTCTGTCAAATAAATAAAATTTTTAAAAAAAATTATACTGGCATTCACTACAGCACTGCTTGCAACAATGAGGAGAAATGTCTAAAATGTCCAATAAAAGGAAAATGGCTCCATTATTATGTCCACTTGATGTAAAACGATGTAGCCATTAAGTGGAAAGGTTATGTAAACCATGTAAAATCCTTAAGACATATTAAAAAGATGCAAAATATAAACACTAGGATTTTCATTATATGAGAAGTATGCAGAGAAAAAAGTCAGAAGGAAATATGACAAAATGCCAGTAAAGGGTGATCACAGTGGATCAGGTAGGATTATGGGTAATTTCTTTTGTTATTTTCCCAAATACCCAATAATGTCCTTACATTCCTTTGATTAAAAACAAAAACAGGGGTGCCTGGGTGGTTCAGATAGTTAAGCATCTACCTTCAGTTCAGGTCATAATCTCCAGTTTCTGGGATCAAGCTCCCTGCTCAGCATGGTGGGGGTCATCTGCTTCTCTCTCTCCCTCCGCTGGTGTGTGCTCTCCCACTTTCTCTCAAATGAATAAAATCTTTAAAAATAAATGAACAAACAAACAAAAACAAAGGGCACCTGGGGGGCTCAGTTGATTAAGCCACTGCCTTCAGCTCAGGTCACCATCCTAGGGGCATGGGATCAAGTCCTGCCTTGGGCTCCTTGCTCAGTGGGGTGCCTGCTTCTCCCTCTGCCTGCTGCTCCTCATTTGTGTGCTCTCTGACAAAGAAATAAAATCTTAACAAAAAAATAAATTAAAAAAAAAATCAAACAGGTTCAAAAAGAACATAGATACAATACAGGCTCGTGTGTAGAAGTAGAAAGATAAGGGGTGCCTGGGTGGCTCATTTGGTTGTCTGCCTTCAGCTCAGATCATGGGGTCCTGGGATCGAGCCGAGTTGGGCTCCCTGCTCAGCAGGGAATCTGCTTCTCCTTCCCCACCTCTTCCTTCTGTTCATGGTCTCTCAAATAAATAAATTTTAAAATAAAGGGCGGGGGCGCCTGGGTGATTCACTCTAAGCACCTGCCTTCTGCTGGGATCATGATCAAGTCTCACAGGGGGTTCTCTTCTCAGCAGTCTGTTTCTCCCTCCTCTTGGCACTCCCCTTGCTTGTGCTCTTTCCCTGTCAAGTAAATAAATAAAATCTTTTAAAAAAAGTGAAAAAATAAAGATAGGCTTCGGCTTTGTGGCATGCCTAGTTGAATCCATGAGAGGCCACTAAAGCCACCCCCATATTCTTCCCTCCCGTCACATGGCTGGAAAGAGGACTCTGGGAAGTTGAAGATCAAATTTGAAATCCTTTCAGAGCTGGTGAGCCACTGGCCCTCCACCATCACAGAGGTGTTCCAGCTGGGCAGAGAGGAGGCCGGTTGGGGAGAAGCAGCAAGCTATGGTGGGATGGGAGCCTGGTGCTAACATAAAGGAAAAAACTCACGTTACTAGACAAAAAGTCACATCATCCGACTTTTTTTTTCTTCTTAAAGTAGGCTCCATACCTAGCATGAGATCGAGAGATGGGCTCTTAAGTTCAAAAGTGTCGATTGTGAGCCTTCATTTCTTCCTCTCTACCTGGGAAAGGTATAAGTCCCTATTTACTCATAGGGTTGTTAGGAAGTCAAATGGAAAAATGTCTATAGATGCATTTCATGAACAGAGAGTACTATATGATGCCAGAGAATACCAGTAGCAAAATGAGCAAGAGCTGAAGGAGCTTCTGTCTTTGGGGTCCTTTTGCAGAACACCCCCAAGGATATGCTCCAAAGCACTTCCTTATGTCCCATACGTTAAGAAGCCTTGACAGAAAAAAACGCGTTTTAGGCTATTTGATATCACAAGAGCCTCCCCCACCCCCCAAAGCTTACTGAAAGGTTTAGGGAGGTCTTTCATCAAAACCCAAGTTTTCAAATAGATTGCCCTTGATTTAACAAGTTTTGAAAACCATACAGTGCAGGGGGGGAACTAGTGGGTGTATGTGGGTGGGGTTTTCCTTTGTTTCTACTTAAAAAGAAATCAATAAGAGTTATAACTCCTACAATGGGGAAGAAAGAGAAACTGCAAAGTCAATGTTCAAAAAAGCAAAAAATAAAGAATGCCTCTTGTATGCACCGAACTTTACACAGTATTTTGGATTATCGTGTATCTGAAATCCCTGTCCACCATCAAGGTGGAAAAACAATTCTAAGTGACTAAAATATTTCTCAGGGAAGTAAGTGGAGTGGGCAAGGTTTGGGTCCAAAAGTCGAGGTAAGAAGAGGGAAGAGACAAGGACAGAACTGTCACATGTCGGAAAGCCCTTCCACGGGACCATTCTTTGGTCCACTTACACATTCCCGCTTCACTGTGATGCTCTATCTGCATAGGCAGAGACTCAAGTCAGAATGACTGATCTGTCTTGGGTGTGATGCCTGTGGAAATAGGATCCACAACTGACTGAAATACTCCAAGTGCCAAAGAATGTAGTTTCTAGACAATGGAAAAAACCAGCCAACCAACCAACCAAAATAGGCAGCAGCCATGTCAGAAAAGTGGGACTTTATTTCTGTGGATCCTTTGATGTCGGATAAGGTGTGGACTCTGTCTAAAGCTTTCCCCACATTCAAGACATTTATAAGGCTTTTCTCCAGTGTGGGTCCTCTGGTGTGTAATGAGGGTTGCACTCTGACTGAAGCGTTTCCCACACACAGAACACTCGTACGGCTTCTCGCCAGTGTGGACTCTCTGATGTTTAGAGAGGTCTGAGCACCGTTTGAAGCTCTTCTCACATTCTTCACATGTATAGGGTCTCTCCCCTTTATGTATCCTCTGGTGTCTGAAACGGTTGGAAGTGCGGCAGGTTTCCCCACATTCATTACACTTGAAGTGTTTCTCTCCCACATGGATTCTCTGGTGCCGGTTGAGGTGCGAGCTCTGTCTGAAGCTATCCCCACATCTGGGGCAGGTGTAGGGCTTCTCGCCCGTGTGTGTCCTCTGGTGTTTAATCAGGGCGGCACTCTGGCTAAAGCTCTTCCCACATTCTTGGCACTCGTAGGGTTTCTCCCCTGTGTGGATTCGCTGATGTTTAAAAAGGTCGGAACGCTGTTTGAAACTCTTCTCACAGTGGTCACATCTGTAAGGCCTTTCTTCTCGGAACTGCCGCTGGGTCTTAGAAAGACCTGTCCTATGGGAATGTTCCTCATTGTCCACAGAGCCATGAGGTTTCACCCTCTGACACTGCACTGGGTCTTGACTCTCTTTACAACCATCCCCCTGTTTGTTCCCACTAATGGGCCTCTCCGCTGTCTGGATGTGCAGACAAGGAACAAAGTTTGAACCTCGAACTCTGTTTCCAAATTCATTGTTTTTGGGGTTTCCCTCTTCTGTGAGACCACTCCTGAGATCTGTGGCGCTGGTGAGTCCTTCCTCTTCAGGAGAATTTTCAAGTTTCAGCTTTTCTACTCTGTTCTTGTAGGTATCACCACACCTAGAAAACGGGGGGCCCTTCCCGTGGGACCCTTCTTGTAGCTTCCCCTGTGGCTCTATTTCTTCTAAAACTTCTTGCTTTGGAATAAATTCTTTGTTCTCAGTTCTGGTTTCCAAACCTGAAACATTAAAAAGAAAAAAAAAAGCTGACATGTCATCCCTGTGCAGGAGTGAAAGAAGCAAGCACTTGCAGTAAAGTAACACCCCAAACCTTTTTAATATTCTCCATGAACCACCCCCCAAGTTAAATTATTTTAATCTACCTGCTGGATGTGCTCATATTTACCAGTACGAACCCCGTTTCTTAACTTTTATACCTACGCCTACACCTACAAACCCATCTCTTTTCCCCCTGCCCACTTCACGGATACAGGAGTCACAATGCCATGACAGAGGCGTATCTGGAAAGTGTGTCAAGAAAAGCAGGACAGGGGGCGCTTGGGTGGCTCAGTCATTAAGTGTCTGCCTTCAGCTCAGGTCTTGATCCTGGAGTCCAAGGATCAAGCCCCGCCCCGCATCGGGCTCCCTGCTCAGCAGGAAGCCTCCTTTTCCCTCTCTCATTGCCCCTGCTTGTGTTCCCTCCTTAGCTGTGTTTCTCTGTCAAATAAATAAATTTTTAAAAATCTTAAAAAAAAAGACAGGACAGCTTGTACCCCATGAATGAAGGATGGTCTAACAATAGAAATTCTATTCATGTGATGAGTTATTGTGACAGACACACCACGTGCCTCCAATGTCTGCAGGTCGGGTTTGGGTGGTCTTGGACTGATTCAAAGTCTATAAGGAGCAGTCAAGCCACTAGATTTCACCCCAATCCAGAATTTTTGCAGTTTATACTCCAGGGAGATTGGACCAGATATTTTTGGGTTGTGGACATCAGGCATAGCTGAGAACAGAGGGTGGGGACCACTTGCCTATCAGGAGAATCAAGTAAAAAAGGACACACAATTAGGAGAACCTTCCTGCATGATTCCCTGCTCATGCCCCAAACTGTGAGCTCCAAAGCTGACATCCTCCAGGCAGAAAGGGCAGGGATTTCATAGTTTTATTCTCTACTATGTCCCCAACGCCTAGGACAACACCTTGCTTACCGCAGAGACTCAAAATATTTGTTGAGTAAATCTCTCTATGGGAAAACTTGCCAGCCCAGACCTGACATATGGCAATTCCCAAAAAATCCAGCACCTGATAGCCAAAAGAATGCTGAGAAAGAACAAAGCTGGAGGTATCACAACATCAGATTTCAAGATACACTACAAATCTGCAGTAATCAAAATAGTGTGGCACAACCTGGCACAAAAACAGACACATCGATCAATGGGACAGAACTGAGTGTCCAGAAATAAACGCACACTTGTGTGGTCAATTACTTGATGACAAACAAAGCAGGAATATACAATGGGGAAAAGACAGTTTCTTTTTCTTTTTTTTTTGTTTTTTAAGATTTTTTTTATTTATTTGACACAGAGAGAGATCACAGGCAGGCAGAGAGAGAGGAGGAAGCAGGCTCCCTGCCGAGCAGAGAGCCCGATGCGGGCCTCGATCACAGGACCCTGAGATCGTGACCTGAGCTGAAGGCAGAGGCTTTAACCCACTGAGCCACCCAGGCGCCCAAAAGACAGCTTCTTAAATAAACCATACTGGGAAAACCAGACAGCTACATGTAAAAGAATGAAGTTGGACCACATTCTAACACCATATACAAAAATAAACACAAAATGAATTAAAGACCTAAATGTGAGACCTGATACCATAAAAATCCTAGAAGAGAGCATAGGAGGTAATTTCTCTGATTGGCTCTTTTCTACATATGTCTCCTGAGGCAAGGGAAACGAAAGCAAAAATAAGCTATTGGGATTATATTAAAATTAAAAAAAGCTTTTGCAAAGGGCACCTAGCTGGCTCATTTGGTGGAGAATGTGACTCTTGATCTCAGGGTTGTGGGTTCGAGCCCCAGCTTGGGTATACAAATTACTTAAAATAAAATACCCTCCCCCCAAAAAAAGAAAAGAAAAAAGCTTCAGGGTGCCTGGGTGGCTCAGTCAGTTAAGCATCCAACTCATGATTTTGACTCAAGTCATGATATCAGCATTGTCAGATCGAGCGCCATACCTGGCTCAGGTATAGGATCTGCTTAAGATTCTCTCTCCCGGGGGGAAAAAAAAAAAAAGATTCTCTCTCTCCCGGGCGCCTGGATGGCTCAGTGGGTTAAAGCCTCTGCCTTCAGCTCAGGTCACGATCTCAGGGTCCTGGGATGGAGGCCCACATTGGGCTCTCTGCTCGGCAGGGAGCCTGCTTCCTCCTCTATCTCTGCCTGCCTTTCTGCCTACTTGTGATCTCTCTCTGTCAAATAAATACATAAAAATCTTAAAAAAAAAAAGATTCTCTCTCCCTCTCTCTCTGGTCCCCCCTCCCTTCTCTCTCTCTCCCCATCTCTCAAATAAATAAAACAAAATAAAATAAAATAAAAAGGGTTTTGCATAGCAAAGAAAACAAATCAACAACATGAAAAGACAACCTCTTAATGGGAGAAGATATCTGCAAATGATATATCTAATAAAGGGTTAATAATATAAAGAACTTATACAACTTAACACCAAAAAATGATCCAATTACAAAATGCACAGAGGACCTGAATGGACCTCTTTCCAAAGAAAACATACAGATGGCCAAAAACACATGAAAAGATGCTTAATGTCACTCATCATCAGGGAAATGCAAATCAAAACCACAATGAGGTATTGCCTCACACCAGTTGGAATGGCTAAAATGATATGATAAGAAATAACAAGGCGCCGGGGTGGCTAAGTTGGTTAAGCAACTGCCTTCAGCTCAGGTCATGATCCTGGAGTCCCAGGAGCAAGACCCACATCGGGCTCCAAGCTCCGTGGGTCCATTTCTCCCTCTGAGCTTCTCCCCTCTCATGCTCTCTCTCACTCACTCTCTCAAATAAATAAATAAATAAATCTTAAAAAAAAAAAAAAAAAAAGAATGTGAAAATCTCTTAAAAAAAAGAAAGAAATAACAAGTGTTGGTGAGGATATGGAAAAAAAGGAACATTCAGGCACTGTTGGTGGGAATGCAAATTGGTGCAGCCACTGTGGAAAACAAAAAATTAAAAATAGGGGCACCTGGGTGGCTCAGTTGGTTGAGCGACTGCCTTCGGCTCAGGTCATGATCCTGGAGACCCAGGATCGAGTCCCACATTGGGCTCCCCGCTTGGCGGGAAGCCTGCTTCTCCCTCTCTCACTCCCCCTGCTTGTGTTCCCTCTCTGGCTGTGTTTCTCTCTGTCAAATAAATAAAATCTTAAAAAAAAAATACAGGAGGGTCAAGATGGCGGAAGGCCAGGTGACCGCATTTCAGGGAGTTCCCTGAAGAGAGCTGAATTCCAACAAAAAAACCACTACAAGACCACCGTGAACACCCATGAAACCAGCCTGAAATGTGATATTTCCCACTTCTGGACCACGAGAGACAAAGAACATCGGCAAAAAGATGACATGATACTATATGTGGAAAACCCAAAAGACTCTATCCCCAAACTACTGGATCTCATACAACAATTTGGTAATGTGGCAGGATACAAAATCAACGTGCAGAAATCAGTTGCATTCTTATACACCAACAACGAAAAAATAGAAAGGGAAATCAGAGAATCGATTCCATTTACTATAGCACCAAAAACCATAAGCTACTTAGGAATAAACCTAACCAAAGAAGTCAAGGATCTATACTCGAAGAACTACAGAACACTCATGAAAGAAATTGAAGAAGACACAAAAAGATGGAAGAGC